>OY720030.1:1785949-1838209 GCA_963082485.1 Eudonia mercurella | reverse complement strand
GTCCAAGTCATTAAGTGCGACATGTGTCTTTACGCTGAATTTCTTATCTTATAAATCTTTTGGGGCCTAAGTACCTACATGGCCGTAGGAGCAAGGAGCAAGCTCACTTCACCCGGATTCCTCAATTGCTGAGTAACTGGCCATTATTATCACTTTCTGTCGAAACATCAAAATGCTACTAACATTGTTTTTATGACGACCAACTTGTATATAAGAACACGTGGTGATTAAGTAGGCAGGCACCTATATGTTACTCGTACATTAAATCCTAAAAAGGGTTGCCACAAATTTAAGATTGTCTAAATATATCTTTTCGTGTAATTAAAAATTATTGCCATCGTTAATTTCGGCTCAAACTAAATCTGATACCATGGTATATAATGCTGACATGCATGTGATTTACACGCGACTTTGAACCTTATCTCGAGCAGTATTTATGTAACACATGACATTTGTACGATGGCAAAGCTAAAATGTTAGTTAACAGACCTTTTGTACGTGAACATAAGTTTCTAAGATAACATCAGGACAGTTATTTGAGTACGTACTTGTGAATGCTGTCGATTGTTATCATAAACCAGCTTTAACTTAAAGACAGAAAGCTATATACTATATATGTACGTATGTACAAAGCTTAGTATATATCACTATATATAACTTGGGAGCGCAGTACTTAATAACCCTAGAATGGGCTCGCATAATATACACGGTTTGGAGCCAAGGGACTTTTTGATGTGTGGTTTTATTGGTGTGTACGTACACATACTACCATTACCATTGTGTAAAAATAAGAACAACTCGTTTTAACAGCAGATAACTTAGCCAGTAGAGGAAAATCTGCCTTCGATCTAGCACTTACTGTCAGGCAAAGGCCAGGGCATCTCTGTTATTTACTATGAAATCGAGTAATATAATTATACATAGCTATCAAACTGCAACTATTTTGAACTGCTATATTTTCTCTAATTAGTGTAAGGTATCGTTAAACAAGGCATCCTGCTTTAAGCTCAGTCGATCATGTATCACCTATTGCAGTTTAGCAAAGAAGAGCGCAAGGGTGCCTAGTGTTATTCATTTGCTTTGTTTACGAAAACAAAAATGTGTACGTCATTGAAGCAGCGTCTCCTGGCGACATACGAGAGGTGTTAAAATTTTGCCATACTAATTCTTATTTTCAAATGGCGAAAGAAACTCGCACTAGGCTCCCGGAGTGGAGTAGAAGTTGCATTATTGAATGTAGTGTTTGTGGAAATTTACATGAACTAATACTTTTTACACATTTTAATATTATTTTATCCTGTCGTTTGTAACACTTCACAGGTAGGCAAAAAAACTGAGGTTTTAATTGTCTCATTAATAATTTGTAACTTGCATAGGTACCGTTAATTATTTTATCGAGTATGTTCCGTTTTACGCAAAATGAGCTTACAGTTAGTATCTAGAATTGCTTCTATTAAATATCTTCTCTTTTTGCTAAACTGTACTTACCTACATGCTTACATGCTGACGAATCGTCGAGTGGAAATAATAATTTGCGCTTATAAGCGTGTTGGCCGCTCCGGGATGGAAGCCACTTGTCCAACACGAGCGGGCGCAGCGTGTGCTTAGTTGCAAATAGCCGAGGTAATAAATAGTCATTTGCGGCGGCATTCGCTCTAAAACGTCGTCATGGAAACGGCAAAAGGAGGGCCTAGTGGCCTGGCCCGGTGGTCCGAGCTATGGGAGGCAGCGGGCGCAAACACAACTAATAATGGGAGATTAGACTTGATAAACTTAAAAATCATAGCTTACCTTAGGTACCTTAAGTATTGTAGAGAGCCTTATTGAGTAACTTTTTTATGGTCTCTGACAGTTGAAAATAATGGTTGTAAAGTAAATAACGCATGTTTAGCACAATATCGCATGTAACGTAATGTATCTTGCAAATATTAGGTAAATCAAAACCAAATTAAAGCGTTTCATAAGATTATACATAGCAGTTTTAGAATTTAGGTATTAAGAGTATTATGAATGAACGATATATTATCTTTTGTTTCTTGCGCCTATTCCGCTCCACAGTAAGACTTAAGCTTTAAGTTATACAGATGTAAAAAATTTAAACACGATTGAATTTCCAAACTGTTGTTTGGTGCAAAAGGTTATATTAAAAATATGATATCTCAGAATCGCTTCAGCTTCTGTCCTAGACCGTAGCATAACGCCCGCGGCGACCAGCGACATCTACAGAACTCGGAAAACGCTGAACCTAATCTACATAGCGCATGCGGCGGAAAAATAATTTAGCACGCGTACACAAACACCCCGATACTAATTCTAATAAATAGTGGATAAGGTTTAAAATGATTTGCATTCGTCGATAGTGAAGCCTGTGTTTAATATGTATTAAAACTTCCAATGCAGTTTTAATAGGAACGCTATTTGAAATAATGCAGTGGGAATCATTTTACGTCTCTCTTACAACGGATTGTGTCATTTTTTTCAATAATTACTACATCGATTTGTTGATCACAGGAAGCGACTCGATTGTCACATGAGAAAATGCTATAATACTCATTTTGGTTCGTGTTTTGTACAATTTTTTTGTGTAGGTTTTTTTTTAAATATTTACGGGTAAGAACAGTGCCTCGATCTCACCTGATGTTAAGTGATGATAAGGCCATTTGGTGGAAGCGCACTTCACCCGGGATCTTAACTAGTGAGGCACTGGCTATCTCATCTCTAGCTGTCGGAATACAACAATGCTACAAACATTGATGTTATGGCGACATATTTAGATAAGATGGTGGTAGCTAGCCAGGCGGATAAACAAGTCCTACCACCAACCAAACCGAGTACACAAAGATGTACCCCCCGCTGGGAATCGAACTCGGGACCTCTGGGTCTAAACCGGTGGTCTTAACCACTAGACCAAAGAGGCGGTTGAAAAAACTGCTGTGTCATATCAGCTTTCTTAAAAGGTTCAAGACATGTGAGTGAAACATCGTCAGAGGTTCTCTAAAGGAAATGGCATTACGCACTAGTGCGTGTATTCGTCCCCCACTTAATTCTCCGAGGGGTATTCGATCGAGTTAGCCAGATGATGCACTCTCCTGTTGAGCCAATGGGCCAGTTGTAGTCGTAAGTTGACAGTTGGCAGTTGTTGTCGTTAAAATACACCTACCCGCATTGGGCCTAGGGTTGCCAGATTTGCTGAAGTGAATTCCGAGACAAAAAACAAAACCTATAATGAAGATAGGATACCTATTATAATAACACATAAAATTAATCTAATGTATAAAATGTTTAAAAATTTTTTAACGCAATGTTTTTTTAACATTTGTGTTTTTGTAATTTGTTCGCAACAAAATTTGCGTTAAAAATTATTTAAACATTTTATAAAGAGCTTGCTTACTTCTTAACTGATCTTTAATATTTGTAAAAATATTATGATCGGATGTTAGTGACGGTAGTTGTTGACATTGAATGGGCGCCTTTGGCTTTCAAAGTAAAAAGTGTTGAATAATTTCGGCGGGCTGGTTAGAACCACGATAGCTCAATTGGAAGAGCACCTGACCCGGAATGTCAGAAGGGTGCAGGTTCAAATCCTGCTCGTAGATTTTTTTTCAAGATTTGTGTTTTTCTAATGTATAAATTTTATTTTTCCGGGACTTTTTCGAGGATTTCGGGATCCGGGGCGTACGCTCGTATTCAGGGACAATCCCGGTGGATCCCGGTCATCTGGCAACTCTAATTGGGCCAGCATGGTTGGTTATGACCCGATCTCCTTAGCTACACATATAAGACCTAGGCCCGGAAAGACCGACGATGATACAAGACATGTATTCAAAAAAGGCTGAATACAAAATACTTACAAACGGTTTCGCTAAGCGTAATCGATACTAATATTTTAAAAAGAAAACCTTTGTATTTTTGTATGTATGTATGTTTGCAACGAATAAACTCAAAAACTACTGGACCAATCTAAAAAATTCTTTCACCATTAGAATGCTACATTAGTGCTGTGTAACGTAGGCTATATTAAAAAAAAATGTCCACGCGTGCGAAGCAGGGACAGGCCGCTAGTATAATGATAAAGAGGAATCCTTTGTATTTTTGCATTTATGTATGTATGTTTGCAACGAATAAACTCAAAAACTACTGGACCGATTTAGAAATTTTTTCACCATAAGAATGCTACATCCTATGTTACTCAGCGTAACTCAGAGTAACATAGGCTATATTAAAAAAAAAAGTCCACCCGTGCGAAGCAGGGACGGGCCGCTAGTATCTATATAAAAATGTTCTTATTAGCTTAGTTACACTTAACAAAGATATGCTAACGGTTCCTTATCAGCGAACGAATGGACGACAATTGACTGCTCACGTAAAAAGTGTACTTTAAAGTGGACATTTGTTGGCGATTCGGGTTGAGAGACCACACACGCTCCGATACATCAATGTTATCTTTATACGTAAGTACTACACAATGGAGATTAGTTTGTTTTTAAATTTAAGTACTTGCTTTTTCACAAGCGTAAGTTGAACCCCCACCCTCTGACAAACAGGATCAGGCGATGCTATTAGTTAGTTACCATTTATTCATATTATGCATCGATTATAAATATATACAAAGACCGCCTGCGTAATTTACCCGTATCCCATGATCTTGTAGGAATTTTGGCCATAGGTTGTTTACATCGGGGAGATGAGTCAGTCAGTCAGCCAGTCTGTGAGCCAGGACAATTTTTATGTATATGTATTGATATAGCTATATAGTTTGTAAATGTTTCTTCTTTTATACGAAGCTGTGCAGTTTGTTGCGCCCATTCTTATCCGCGTAAAAAGAGGTCCTGAACGGTTAGTAGATAAAATACTTTTATAACGATTTGAAAGTACTTATTTCTTATTTCATTTCATATAATTGTAAATAGACAAAAATGTATATCGCAATGTAGCGACTTTTTTATGTAGGACAAGTGTTACTCAACATTGCTTGACACGCAAACATGAAGCACATGCAGTGCATTCGGAATAAGTCGTGTCTTAAAAACATGTGTCGTGTATGACCACAATGACTTTTGTAAAAAAATATTTTGTTTGTTTACTTATTAAAAAATATGTTACACTGTTTCTCTTTTTCTATCTCTTCTGCGCCATAAATTCCTCTCTTATGAGCGATGCGCTATTGTAGATGTTACTTAAATGTACAGGTTGATATTGTAATGAAAAAATAATTTTGAGTTGCAAAAGATTTACTACTTTTCGCAAATAATTTTAATAAGTTGTTATATTGATTCAAATTAGGTTTCATAAGTACAAAAACCTAAGCTCGACTAGAAAATACGTGGGACAAATCACGGACAAAAAATGGCACAACAGAGAAATTAAAAAGAAAAATAATAAGGTCAGTATGAATCAGTCATTTTCTTTCTTTGGGTGAAACTTAAAACGTTATTGGATATCCGAAATAAAAACGGGTAAATACTCATGCGCACAGCAATTTCTTATAAAAACATACAGCAGCGCACTGACAGAAGCCGCGTTTCATCTCACCGTCCATATATTATTTGGCGAGATCGGATACTGCGACGCGGACAGGTCATCATTTAGCACGTCACGGGATATCGGTCAGCTATCCACCAATTACGCCACTAGTGATGTAACGCACTAGGATATATTTATATTTTACCGCGAACTCCCGAAAAGTTCACACATCAAGTGGCTTTTGCCGCTTCGATCAAAAGAAGGTTCTCGAATTACTCATGTGACAGTTCTCATTTTGGAAGCGACCCACTGTACTTTACGATACTCACTGCGTTTCTAGGGTCGACACGTACATAGCAGTATGTACTATGCTTGGCAAATAGAGCGAGGCAGCTATAGTCATCCTTTATATCTAGTCGTATGAACCTACTTAATGATCCTGGTAGATCACCTTATTGTTATTTATGCTCTTTTGTTTCTTTGAAATGAATGTAAAATTAATTAGGATGAACATCCCATTTGTTTATATCCCGTGATTGTCCAAAGCCTACTACTACAGCCCTAGCGTGTAGCTCGCGTAGTTCGTAAATCAGACTACCTGCGCGGAGACGCCCCTGAATCATATATCTTAACCGGAGATAGCCTGTGTCTAAGTGATGAGTGGCAGGCGGGTAAACCAAAACGCTACAGAACTCTCCTATGTACGTCATACCGCGTGTTATTTATTAAAAATTGAAAGAAAGCAAAAGAAAGCTCACATGTAATGCAAATTAAAATATTACTTTTTTTGTCTGAATTAAATACTTTCAGAAAATTCGTTAGTAATTTAAAATTTATATTACTTGGTCTTGGTATAAACATAGCACGTCCCTATATGTATTTGGTAAGCAAGCAGTTTAGCAAGCAATTATAACAAACTTTTTTATTATTGATTGACAGACACTGAAATGAAAATTAATACAATAAATGGAAACGTTTCACTTTTCATCGAACAATAAAATATTTATTTACTTTTATTTAGTAATTTGCCCTTTTTAAATTACTTAGCCCGTGTAAAGTATAGCTCGTTATGTGGATAGTAATCTTAAAAGTTACTTTGATGAAGACGAAGACCCTTATAAAAACGCTGACGTTTGTTACTTGGACGGTAGCTGGACCACATTTTACGGTCTGGATGTCAGCCCGGAGGTGCGTTTGACATCTGAGAGATGGTTTTTGGAGATTCGGCGGCTGCTGGGAACAAGGGTATCGAGGTTTCTGGGTTGATGTGGCGCATGATGCTGTAAGGCATCACACTGCAATGTAATTTATGATTGTAAATAATTAAACTGTTTTAATTAAATCTAAATGGACTATCATGAACAGACCCTAGACAAAATATTAAAATAAATACAACTGTTGTTTAAGTTGTAATATTTAAACAATAAGAAAAAATTATTTCTTGTTGCCATGTTTCCTTGTCCTTTTTTAATACAGCATTGAATGCAGAATAACGATCAGTATATATATTAATATTGTAATTACATGTTAACAGTTGACCTACATCAGATGATGAGTCACACATTCAACTTAGTAAGCCATCATTACCCACTTAACCCGAGCAAAACCACCGGCATTCGCTATAGCGAAACCGCTCGTTTATCCGCCATCTCATTTAGAACGTCGGAATGATTAGCCGACATTAATTGGCGGTCAAATATCAAAACGAAGCTCATCTCGAGAGCCGTTACACGGTTCTTTGATTTAACCGTCATTCAGTGTTATATACTTACAGGCTATTTTTTATGATGTACACACGCCCGCACGTTAAGATACCACATACTGTTTAGTTTCCTCAAAAGACTTTGAACATTATGTCTGTGGAATATGGTTGAACATTTATTGAAGAAATTTTGACGGTTCTAAATACAAAATTCAAAAAAATTCTAAATTCAAAATCATTTATTCAGTTTAGGTTACAAGTAGCTCTTATGAATGTCATTATGCCATCGGTTCGTAAGTCTACTCTGGGCGGGAGATCTTGTACTGAGAAGAACCGGCAAGAAACTCAGCAAGTGTCCAATACATGCTCTTCACAGGGATTAGGGACGAGGGGAAATGTAGAGGGGGGCCATTGGCTACCAGTGAGCAGTGGGACACAATATAGTGCGAGTCTGCGAGTGCTGATGAGGTTAAGCAACTTTCGTAAAGGCCGGTCATCGGATAGGTGACCAAAAATTTATCATCTCTAGCTCCTCTGTGCTTCGGAAGGCACGTTAAGCCGTTGGTCCCGGCTGCAATAGCAGTCGTTAACAACCACCAATACGCACTGAGCCCGCGTGGTGGTTCATGGCCCGTTCTCCCTATCCATCCATAGGGAAGGCTTGTGCTCCAGCAGTGGGGACATAAATGAGCTGATGACGATGATGATGAAGAGTTTAACAAGAGGTTGGTCTAAATTGCTTTGATTTATATTAAAGCGCGATTTAAGTTAATTAATCCTTAGGTAACTTTAAACCATAGATGTTTCACAATTACAGCCTTAAAACTATCATAAAGTACAACTTGAAATTGAATGTAAGTCTGAATCACGGATATATTTAAGTGCATCAAGATTGTGAACAGCCTGTATACGCCGCTAAACGATTCGGTCAAAGCCAGTGTCAGCTATCTGCATAAGCGCATTAGCCCGGATCAGCTGATTGCTCTCGGGACCGCCCACTAATGGGCTAACGTGACACATTTGCCTCCTTGTACCTACTCCTTATACCAACCTGGCCCTGCCTAGTGCGAGTCTTACTTACTATCCGAATTCATTCACTCACGTTAGCTAAAATGTTTATTTAAATGTGTATGGCATTGAAGAAGCTCCTCCTGACAACTAACGAGTAGAGTTAACGTGAGCAAATGTAAAATCAAACTTGGACTTATAATAAACGCACATTCTGATTTTAGCCACTAATTTTAGTTTAGTTTAATTGGTTAAGTATATTTTTTAAAGAAAAGAATAAAAATAATGAAGAATAAAAGACATTTATTGGTATCATATAACAAAACACACAATTAAACATACAACATGTAACAAAAATAATAACAATTTACATGTGCCCTGTTATGCGATGCCAACACTGTGCACAGCTCAGTATACGCAGCAAGCGGGCAATATATGAATTAAATATAAAATATGAGTACTATAGCAATGAGGGGTATTGTAAATGAAGACAGACTTACTTTTTACACAAATACACACTACATCAAGTTTTTTTGATAAAGTTTATACGTTAAAAACTACAAGGGCGTTACTAATTTCAGTCTGAAATCTTATGTTGTTGATAATATGCAGTATTTTTCTTGCACGATCTCGACGGATGTTGATGGACCGATGTCAAACGTCCTGTTACAAGTTGAGTTAACGGGTACAACAAACATTTAATAATCGGCGACGGATACCAGCGGCGAGGATCGGATGTGCAGGAAGTGTCGCGCAGACAATGCGCCATTGTGGTTGGAGCGCCGTAATTACTGGACGGAATCACGTGGCCTATTTTAAACCAATAGTGACTGGTGCACACTGTACTCACACAATAATTAAAATATAATAAAACTAAATATTCATTGGATATTTACTACAAAATACAAACCAACTAATAAGCGCTCAAACCCACACGGTTGCGCATTATAGTAAATTTTATGTATTTTTTTATGTATATGGATGGATTTATATCAGTTACATCCAGTTGATTCACAAAAAAACTTAAGAATATTAGATGTCGTCCCATGGTTGCCATGGTGTCCGTGTTGTGCAGTTAGCTGCAGCGCTAGCGATCCCAATCTTGAGAGACACCAGCTCCCGGACTTGAAATTATAATTCAAAGTTCAAAGTTTCTTCTGGTGACTATCACAACATTTTGTTCTTTTTTAAAATTGTTAACGGCTACAATTTAAAAATAAAATCTGTTCCACTATTCGTATGCCCTCAGCGTTACAAACATAAATTATTGTCCTGTCCCATTGTAATACAATAAGCAATCATGTACCGAATAACAAAAGCATTTCTGAATGGAATGTATGTAAAAAGCAGTTTATACTAGATTATTTTACACCTTTAGAAACGCTGTCGGTTATATTCTAACCCCCATTACAAATAAATAAAGGTTAAGGTCCGAATAGTTATTCTGTGTTTTGTTTGTCTCTTTTGCTCTAATTTGAAATGACGTGTACATGACAGGAACAAAACACTGAATAACTATTCGGACCTTATTCTTTGTTTATTTGTAAGGCGGTACAACTTTATTTTAAATCGTCTTATGAAACATATTGTCACGGTAGTTCCAAATTCAAATAATTTAATTACATAATTAAAATTTCAAATTCGAAATACCTACAACAAACGTTGGTACGTTCGTTTTTTATTTTTTATTTTACGAGTAATGAAACTAATTTTAATATCTGTATCTATTTTATTGGCAAAGAGGTGAGATCTTATCGGAATTTTAATTTCGTATAGTTGTAAATGTGGGGACGCGTGCTTTCGCCCGCGAACTTTAACAGAAACACGCATCAGATAAACATATAACAACACCGATAAATCAAACAACCCGGCAATCAGCGATCGTATATAATAAGGAATCGATTAAAAAATCTTATTTAATTAATCAATATGATTTTTCGCTGCCGATGTTCTCTCTGATCCTTGTCTATGTCAGATGATAAACGTGATTGGCAATAATAAAGTGAAATTGATATTTATGCTCGACTTTTAAGTAAGTAGTTTCGATTTGTTTAATTGGTGACCTCTATATTTATGTAAAGTAGCAAAAATGAAACTTGCAAAGTAAGTAAATAGCCTATTACTGTCCCACTGCTGGGCAAAGGCCTCCATCATTGAAATCAAGTCATCGCTACAATTAATGGGTAATGGCGTAATCATCACGCTTGTCAAATGCGGGTTGTTGTTCACAAACCAGGGCCGTAGCGAAGGGGGAGCATTGTGGGGCAATGCCCTACCTTAAAATACCAATGCTTTACCTTAATAAAATACCTTAATAATCAACTAATAATAAACAAAGTACTGTAAAGCAGATTTAAGACGGAAAAAAAATACTAGCGTATAGTAGTAGTCTTAAGGTCATAATATATAGGATGTAACAAAATTCCCTTAAATGTCGAATGGGGGTCATTCCACCCATCAATACGAACAACTTTTACTATGGCACCTACTTCGAAATCGCAATTTTAGGGAATTTTGTTACACCTGTATATCACCCCAACAATTACATAAGTATTAACCTGTCTCGCACATGTTCACAAATCAAGGACAAAAATTCGATTGACCAGGGCAGATCAAGTAACGTTTTTACTTCCGCCCTACCTGTAACCACACTTGCCCTACCTTAAATTCAAGTCTAGCTACGGCCCTGCTATGACCTGGGAATTGAACCCGGGAGCTTAGATATCGGACCGAGCGCTTTGTCACTCGGCCACTTGCGTTGGCGTTGCACTTGCACAATGCTATAAAAATACCCGTCCCTCATAAACTCGTAATACGCTCATCTCTAGCTAAGGCTGAGGCGCCCTCGCCTTGAGTTTTCTTCTCTCGATATCTGTCATAATAAATAAATCAATTGCTAAAATGTTCAAGTAATTTTTAACGCAAATTTTGATGCGAACAAATTACAAAAACACAAATGTTGAAAAAATTTCCACGAGCAGGATTTGAACCTGCACCCTTCTGACATTCCGGGTCAGGTGCTCTTCCAATTGAGCCATTGTGGTTCTAACCAGGCCGCCGAAATTATTCAACACTTTACTTTGAAAGCCATTCAATGTCAACAACTACCGTCACTAACATCCGATCATAATATTTTTACAAATATTAAAGATCAGTTAAGAATTAAGCAAGCTATTTATAAAATGTTCAAATAATTTTTAACGGTGCAGGTTCAAATCCTGCTCGTGGAATTTTTTTCAACATTTGTGTTTTTGTAAATCAATTGCTTTCTGTCTGGTTACATTAACATTGTTGTCGCTTGAAGAATCCACGTCCTCATTTGGGAGCGTTGCTATCTCATTTAACAAACAGTTCCTGGTTGACCGAACTTTGCTCGGTATTTTTATACGGATAAAACGACGGTTTCTATAAATTAAACCTAGCTAGATTGATTTATCGCCCCCGAAACCCCCTGCATACTACATTTCATGAGAATCGTTGGAGCCGTTTCTGAGATTCAGATTATATACATATATACATGAATTGCTCGTTTAAGGCGAAGGGTAATTCACACTAGCGCCACCAATTGATAATTTAACAATAACTAACGAACCTGATCTTTTTTTAAACATTGCGTACCGTCCGACAACAGGAAAGCATCCATAGTATTTATTTAATAATTGTGCACTAGTTTTTGTTGCGTGGTTTATTCACAAAACGGGCTATCGCATTTATTTACAAACAATGACCACTGTTGGTGTTAGCGAATGAATACAAAAACAAACCTAAAAGTAGTGCACAATTATTCAATAATAGATGTTTGCCTAGTGTCGGAAGGTCCGCAATGTTTGAAAAAAAATCCAGTTTAGCAGTTATCAAATTAAATCCATTAGCGGCGCTAGTGTGCCTTACCCTTCGCCTTAAAGGTATATTGTCATTTTATATAAAAATTCTCACAAAGTAGATATAATGACATCCTTCTTGCCATTCTCCACTCCCTTAACATTACCCCTGCAGTGATTGCTTGGCTTTCGGACTATCTCCGTAATCGCTACCAGAGGATTAGGAGTGACGACTCATTCTCAGAATGGTCTCCTCTAACTGCGGGTGTGCCTCAAGGTGGAGTACTTTCACCTCTCCTCTTTTCTTTATTCATTAACGAACTCGCTAAAGTTATATCTTGCCCTCACCACCTATATGCAGATGATGATGATGGAATGAATCTTGCGTATGCAGGCAACACTAAAAATTTAGGCATCATTATTGACAACACTCTTTCTTGGAAATCACAGATTAATGAAGTCAGCCGGCGCATGCATTACTCCTATCACTCTCTCAAGCGACTTCAGTTTTTCCTACCGTTCAACACCAAAATTATGCTTGCTCAGTCACTTCTTCTCCCTCTTCTCGACTACGCCGATGTTTGTTATTTGGAATGCACGGAAGAGTTGATTAACAAACTGGAGCGCCTGCAAAACCTGACCATCAGGTTCATATTTGGTCTGCGCAAGTATGATCATATTTCAGAGTTCAGGTCAAAGTTGAAATGGCTCCCAATCCGACTCCGGCGTGATATGCACATCTTGTCCCTCCTTTATAAAATCCTTCACTACCCTCAGCTTCCTCATTACCTACGTTCCCGTTTTACTCTCTTACCTGCCACTTCCCGCCCCAAACGGTCTTGTGACACAAGAACCCTTCTCTATCCACAATCCAATTCCAAATTTTTCCGCAATTCTTACACTGTATATGCAGCCAAATTGTGGAATAAACTGCCTGCCAGCATTCGTGAGAGCCCATCAGTCGCATCTTTTAAACACAAATTGAAAGAGCACTACCTTTCCAACTTGAGCAGTAGTCAGTAACATCATATACATACATACAGTCAGATGATAATTAGTATATATATAAAATATATTTAAATATATATATATATATATATGTATATGTGTATAGGTATGTACATACGTATATTTATATAATTAGTTTAAGTACCTATTTATTTATTTTTAGGTTTAGGTATTTATTTAAGTTATGGTCGACAGTTAGTCCCGCAGACTTTCGTTTGTAACTACAGCTAGGGTTGGTTGGAAGAGATCTCTTTTAGAGATAAGCTCACCCTTGTATATGTTTTTTCATAATGTAATTTAGACTGTAATTTTAATGTACAATAAAGGATTAATAAAATAATTTTGACAGTCATAAAGCTTCATAAAAGTTGGGAGTTCATTTATATTAAATAAAACAATGTTGCGATAGAGGTAGGTTTTCACGCACGATGCATGTAGAGAATTTCGTTGCGGTCCACTTAGCGCTGACTTCAATACTTAGCTGACTATTGTACGTAAAGGTATGCGATTGCTTTTTCTTGTATAAAAGAGGAAGAAAGTTTATTCAACTTCATAACCTGCGAATTTGTAAAGCCCAATAGAAGGCACAACATTCGTAGTCATATATTGATGCCAAGGAAACTGTTATTCCGCTGTTACGTACTATGTTTCACTATTCAGCAATGTTAACTTCACGCAACACAATAACGTTCTGGCGCCAACCTCTCCCTAAAATACATCTTTTGGTAAGCACTTGGATTTCCCAACTTACGCTGCAACCGACATTGTTGTTGCCACATTACTGAGTAATAAACTTTCCTATTTACAATATTAGGATATCAATTGACAACCATTCAAATAGGTCTTATTGGTGGCGGAGGCGTGTTAACAAAAGACGGGCGCACAAATGCGCAGTCCCAACGTTTGGGCCGGGAAGTAAAGGGTCATGTTTGCAGTTCTTTTATCATTTCTAAAATTTGTGTTACCAGAAATTAATGTGAAATAATGGTGGATTATTAAACGTAAGTAGTCGTAAACGTGTATCGTGAAACACGTTGAACGTCACGTGAAACACTGCAATGCCACTTTTATAATTCTCTCAAGAATCCCACTTTACTGAGATCTACGCCTATGCCTATCTTCACTAACTTCCTAACTTCCTATGACTCTATGAATCTTATTAACAAAGAAAAATTTTAACATTGGCTAAATGTGCAAATCGCTCGAAGGCTTTTAATTAAGAAAAAAACAAAAGCCGCAATACTGTCTGTCGATTGCGGGCCACACCGCTATTCGGATAAAATGTGGTGATACCACCACAGCGTGATAGTGGTGCTGACAAAGCCGCAGGTAGGAAATGCACGTCCGAGTCGGGGGTGGCCCGGCGCACAGGCGGCAGCGGGGAGCGCTGAGATACTTAATGATCGAGCCTGAAGCTTGGAAAGATTTAGATATATCTATAGTTAGAACCAGAAAACTGCGTTGATTGTTCAGATTGTTATTTTATACAGTAAGTATATATTACAAATCGCCGTCGCCTATGTATCGTTCAGTCGTTAGACCACACACGGATAAAGAGATGAAGGGTTCGTTTCCCAGCGGGGATCACATATTGCACTTGGCTAAGATGGTGGTATCATCAGCGGCTTATTTAAAAAAATCATACTCTGCGCTTCCATTTTCGGCCTTATCGTATTTTACCATCAGGTTTCAGGTGGTTACTTTCCTGTGGTTTTGTAAGCAGTAACCAGAAAGCTGTAGTCGCCGTCCTCTCCTCTCTTGTCCCACACGCACATGGGCCGTTCGTCACAGCCCGTGACTACGGAACCGCTATCGATAATTTTCGTTGCGCCCAAACATTGGCGGGGCTCTGGCCGATCGCCGCCACTCTATATTATAATAGGAGAAAGTCGGCAATTCCGCGCGTTCGATCTCAAACACCGTTGAAGCTATTTCCTTTATCATTGCGGTCCGGGATGCAGAAAAAGCGACTTATCTCGGTATCCGATTAGTTTTTACACAAATCTGCTGTAATAGTACAAAAAAAACAAAGAGCCTATTCGAGCGATCTATTTGAAAAAAAAAAGAAGAAACATTGTTACTATTTATAGTAAAATCTCGTTTCCTCATGTACAATTTAAATGCTTTGTAAAAGTTTTAGGTAGTAAAAGTGGGTTAGTTTAGGGTTTGTTAGGTAATAAAATATTATTTAAGATTTTATACCATATGGTAACGCAATGTTGACTTTTGCTATTTGTATGAAAACGATGAAAACACAATTTTTCAAAAATAAAAAATAAAGAAATCATTTTCAGGTTTTGTGTATACTAAAAATAACCTTGTTTATCATGCTCTACCAAGTAGGTTAAAGGTACTAGGAAGTAGTACTTGATAGGTTTCTCCATATTTATACAAGACAGCATTAGATGAGCCAATAACTTCAGAAGCAATCAAGCGCCCTGCACCCATCCATCAGCGCAGGCGCAGGCTGTGTTTAACATGGCCGCGCTAATCGAACGCCGGGTGACCAGCCGGTGTCTCCTAGGACGGCACCAGTACTGCCATTTCAGCGCTTTCAGCGCTAAGCCTCACTCATGTCTCATTAGTGGCCTGATTCTGACATTTTCCCCATATAGGTACACTTTAATCAAAGTTTTTGAAAGAGGTTTAACGTAAAACAACTTGTATATAAGGTCACATTTTATCAACTGGAAATATTTTGAGGATAAATTCAACAACATATTATATAAACTATTTTTATGCAAAAAACCCTAAAATTTTATACGCTAGTTTTCAAGAAAAACGCCAAAAAACATTTCAATTAAAAAGTAAAATAAAGCACTTTCGGTAGTTTCAATTCAAAGGAGCCGAAACAGAGAGGCCGCAATGCCTTCACCGCTTACACGTGCCCGTAGTTTCATTCAAAGAAGCCGACAGAGAGGCCGTTCTTAAAAATATTACAATTTTTGTGTCAGGAAAAGTAAAAAAAAAAAGCCTATTTTTTTTTTAAATGCTAGGGCCTTATTTCTCTGATATAATTAGATGTTTTGTCAAAATATTTGCAGTTGATAAAATGTGACCTAATGCCTATGATATCTATACTAAGAAGTTTTGAATTGCTTCGTTTAGAGACTTTGTTTATAATTTCCTTAGTCCACAGTGAGACCACTGGGACACAATTGTGGACGCGAATCAAGGCTCTGAGGTTTGGTTTTATATCATGATGACGCGCATCAGTCAGTTTTAGTACTTAGCGGATAAGTTGACACTCTTTAAACTTTAAATATGAATAATTAAAATACATAAATTAAATTAAATCTAGCGCTTTACGCACTGTGGCTAGCGCTGACTAGATTTTTTAATCTGGCAGCACAGGACGGAGTCGCTAATCTGGCAACGGGGGCATCGCGCGTCGTGTTGCCAGTGTTATCGTGCCAATTTTCATCCACTTACCATAATATGTGTATGTAATATAAGCATATAATTTTCCCCTTATTAACTACAGGCAACAGGATATGTACAGGCGCTAATTTGTGAACTGATTAAGTTTTTAAATTTTATAATCACCTTAACTATACAAGATAAGTTTTATTTCATTTATATTTATTTTATTTCTTGGTACACACACAGAGATACAACAAACACAAAAAACCAAACGACAAAACAAACAAGATGTATGTCGCGGCTCCTAAAAATTGTGTACTTACACACTCGCTGAGCAGAACAGTGATTTGAAAAAAAAGAAAAAATTAAATTGGAACAAAAATTACGAGTGAAAAGGTTACAAATTAAATTATTGCTTCCATTGAAATTACAAATAATTTATAAAAGAATAACAATATACTATACCTACTCGATAATAATAATAATAATTTTAACGTGTTTTTTGTAATGATTGCCGACTGTCCATCTGTCGCTCTCTTTTAGAGGAGTTTTAGCCGAAAGGTGTCATGTTCCGGCGGTCCCGATCCGAGGTCAACTACTTCAGCTTACTTGTAAAAGTATTAACGTTTATTTTATTAATTACCTATTATGCTAGTCTTTGCTATGAGGTGCTCAACTGAGCCATATACCTTAAATAATAGTTAGTAAGTAGGGCGGTGCACGGAATAGTGTGAGATTTGGTAGGTATAGTAAAAGTGTGTATGGCGAAAGTCCCGAAATATATGTATGTCTAATAATTACATAAAAACAGTAATGTAGCTCGCTTTTTAATCTAACATTTTTGTGTTTTTGTAATTTGTTCGCAACAAAATTTGCGTTAAAAATTATTTTGAACATTTTATAATCTAACATGTTTAATTAATAACATGGCAGTTATACGCGTGAAAACGCACGAAAATATGTACGCATATTATTAACTTACCCTTGATAAGTTTATGTTATTATGTCAGCATCACACTGCAAGGCAATGTTTATATTAAAATTGTTATTTAAAAATTTTAAAACAAAAATAACATAGGTACTTATTTTGCTACGATATTTATCGTACAGCTTACAAAACGGCAATCAATGCTAATCAACCAACTAGAGTTTCCATCGAAACTGTGCCACGCATGCAAATCACACGCCATCTGTATTCATTACCTTAATAATTACCGAGAGTGCCGAGACCCGGTCCGCACCGGCATGCACCGCACCGCATCCGGGAACGGACAACTCCGGGTGACACCACTATCAGCGCGCTATCTAATCAGAGGCAGTGTTGCCAGCTAATGGATTACCCCGCGAATGGTACAACCGACCCAATTATATGGCCAAGTTCTCCGACCGGCTGGAGACGCATGAATGCTGATGAATATATCAATGAGACAGCCGCGTTTGGCTCGGGATGTCCTGTTAGTGATTTTAAACACGTTAGTCCAAACACTTGATTGTTTTTGTTGTTTTTCTAGTTCTTGGAAAAACTAAGGGTTCAAACAAACAATGATCTACTTTCATCGCTAAGTTACAATTTATGTTTAAAACCAATTTACCATGATATGATGTTACCATGTTTGTACCGCGTTAGGTACCACCAATGTGCTTACGCATATGATTACTACAAGTCTTATTTATGCAGACGGAGGAGGTGCGACGGTGCCTCTATAACGTCTGAAGCTTAGGGTGCGCGTGCGCGTGTGGGTGGGAACGAATAGGCCTATATTTAACGGGCTCTACAGACTAATATTATAACGACAGGTTCTTTTGTAAAAGTTTCACATAAAAATACTTTTTCTTGGACGATTAGAAAGTACGGTTTATGTTTTAAAATCCAAAAGTTATTGTAGGACTGTAACTTAAAGATGACGTTGGATTTATGTTATAAGATGACTAGCCCTCGGAAATTGAACGAAAAGGTTGGTCGTAAATACAATAATCCGATGTAAAAAAAAACATTTAAAGGTTCACCAAAAATGTATGTCAAACCCTTCGGATTTGGTATGTTTGTGTATAGTTTTCCATTTTTGGCAATATAATATAATGTTGAACGTCAAACGACAACTTTTGCTAATTCTAATCAATATTACCAAGGATTTGTTATAGTGTAAACACGACGCATAATTGCCCATTGGACACAATACGCGCCTGAAATCCAATCGGCTTAGTTACGTGTTTTAGAACAAAACGGATTTGCGATCACCCTTGGCCGCGAGACTCCATGGCTTCGTGACCTTCGAAAGGTCGGAGTTCGCAGTAATTGTGCCAAGAGACAATGTCTATTCAATTGTGTTCTGACACCTCTTGGTTGGGACCACGAGCCGGCCCGCCCCGTGCCGGCTAAATGCATGCCGACTGTGGCGAATGTCATCCTTACATGATTAACATGAGACCTTTTAAACAACGGTACTGTAATTTACTACCATTTGCTAGTGTATATTCGTATCATTGCTTGCTGCGGCTCTGCTGCCTAGTCCAACGGGTTATCATGCCCACTATATCTTAACATACTCTATATTTCGCAACATATTTTCTGATTATACTAAGTATTTGAAAATATAAAGAAAAAAATGTTATTTACATAATTCATTGACATATAAGAAAGAATGCTGGACAATAATTTTTGAAAGAAAGAAAGAAAGAAAGAAAGAAAGAAAATTAGAAGATCTGACCAGCATTCATTATCATCATCATCATCAGCTCATTTATGTCCCCACTGCTGGGGCACGAGCCTTCCCTATGGATGGATAGGGAGAACGGGCCATGAACCACCACGCGGGCCCAGTGCGGATTGGTGGTTGTTAACGACTACTAATGCAGCCGGGACCAACGGCTTAACGTGCCTTCCGAAGCACGGAGGAGCTCGAGATGATAAATTTTTGGTCACCCATCCGATGACCGGCCTTTGCGAAAGTTGCTTAACCTCAGCACTCGCAGACCGGGCGCGTTAACCACTGCGCCATCGAGCTCCTCACCAGCATTAATTTAGGAAAATGTAATGCGCCGACTCTACATTCATTGCTTTTTTAGTGGTCAGAGTGGTTATCCGAACTAACTGAACGACTTAGTTTATTGTTAAAATATCCATAGATATTATAGCAATATCGAGGCAAGGCCCAACATTTATTTCCCATTATTCATCCACAATATCCCATCAGTGTTCAAACCGTTCGGTTCGCTGCACTCCGCGTCCCATGACAAATTCGTAATGTGCAAACTGCGGGCCCCACCAGCCAGCCTGACCTTCCATTCCCCCTTCGACATCCTCAATTCCGGTAATTGGAGAGAAACTGTTTGGGAAAATGGCGGGTCTGATTCCGCTGGCCAGGACACGTCGGAGGTGTAGGCTAATTGTTTTCTGTAGCGTTCTAAGATTTATTGCGTCACGCCCAATGAGAGGGGCCCGTCATTCCAGTGAACACTTGTCGTCATCATGTTCAGTAACAATCCAATTATATCTCCTTGCGAGCCATTGTTATTTGCAAATACTACATCTCGTTAAAGGGTTGACTAAATGCCACCTTCGGGGGAATGCAGTTTAGATAAACTGTTACAATGAGATATAACACCAGCTAAATGAAATGTCAGAGCTCTTACATTAAAATAACTGTGTAATGAAACACTTTATGCGGATCTATTCGTGTTTATTTTACAGATTATGCAATCTGACGTTTTGTAAGGTTCACTTTGCAGGGTCCATGGCCGTGGTCATAAGAAGAAGAAGATGGTCTCCAATAAAGTGTATCATTCGCGTCAATATTTAAAGCTTTATTAAAATAATTCCACCTTAATCAATCACGCCCTTCTCATAAACTATTAGAGCAAAATTATTGTCCCGAGTTCTTTGATCAACAATACACCGAGTTGAATGTATGTAATACTAGCTGACACGGCAGACTTCTTACCGATTTGACAGTTTCCATCATTGAGTTAAATATCAATGTTTTCCATGACAAACAAACAAATCATTTTGTATTGAAAAATTAAATTGTCGTTTTTAGTATTTTATTTTTATTTAATATAGCCTATGTTATTCAACGCTAATGTAGCATTCTAATGGTGAAAGAATTTTTTAAATCGGTCCAGTAGTTTTTGAGTTTTATTGTTGCAAACATACAAAAATACAAAGGTTTCCTCTTTATAATATTAGTATAGATTATATCCCAGCGGTACATGATATTGTACACACGCCTGCCACAAACTCGGGCCAGCTCGCCCGGCGCCGGTGTAATACCACCCTATCACAGAATATCGGCGTAAAACAATGGCACTCGTTGCTGTTGTGTTTCGTCCGGTGAGTGAAAGTACCGGAGGCCCATCTCTCACCCCTTCCCCCTCCCAATTGCTACTCCCTCCTCAAGATCCAACTCCTTCCTCAAGGCCGGCAACGCATCTGCGATTTCTTTGACTTTGCGGGTGTCCATGGTTGGCGGTGATTACTTTCCATCAGGTGACCCGCCTGCTCGTTTGCCTGTCTAATTTCCTCAATAGACTTTGAACTCTATGCCTTATCTATATGGTTGAAAATGTATTGAAGAAATTTTACAGTTTTGGTGAGGTTGATGTGCCGCCGTCTGTACACGATTTGATTGATAGGTAGTGCTTGTTCTAATACATTTCGCCTTAGTAATTATGTTATTAAAATCAACATTATCTCAGTGGTGAGCGTTCCGGGTGAAGTGCACTTCTATATTTGTCCTATGACATTCCATCAGGTGGGTTGAAGGCCGAACGCTACCACAATATGGCGTATTTGAAAACCATTCGCACTAAAAGCTAAAACAAACACTCAAATTCCAAAGGCCGAAATAGGCAAATTTTCCGCAGTACTTAAACAGCGCTCATAAACACTTACATAGTCACCGAACGACAACTTGCATTGTAAACGCACTGCAATAAAAGTTAAAATAGTCTGACTCCCCTCGCCGAGCAGTAACGCTTACATAAAACTAGCAGTTATAAACAGCGACGTTTGCATATTTAATTCACCAGTGGACAGGTTCCTCCACTCAATAAACAATGATCTAACTTCGGTTAAGATGCAGAATCTTTCACAACTCGTTGCTTTGCTTGTGAAAGATTCCAATTGGAATCCAAAACGAGATCGTTCGAAGTTGGTGCCGATTTTGTAATCGCAATCTTCACACAAATTCCTATTGAATTCCCTTTTACTGAAGTTTGTTCGCACCAAACGTACTGTTTTACTTAATCATCTAAACATTTATTATTTAGTTATGTTAATTTGATAGTAGAACTATATTATAAGAAAAGTAACTTCCTGATCTTCCCCTTTTCGATTATCAATCCGACTTGAGCATCAATTCTAAATCGAACCGAGCAAAATTATCATAGAAATGCCTAATAAACATGAAGTTTTGCTCGGTACATTAAGTGCAGTTATATATAGTTACAAGCTGGCTCCGGCTGTAAATCCGTTGATAGCCAGCGCAACAGCTTTGTGGTCCTGAAATAGGAATACTACTGTTAGGAATTCCTCCCATTGAGTGTCGTTACCGGCGCGGGCGCAACTGCTAACCGAAAATTATGTGCGGTGGACAGCGGCGGTGTTACCAAGCCTTTGGCAAGACGGGAATTCACCGTTTATTTATCAGTTACTTAGGAAACAAAAACGTTTCATAAACTCTGTATTGTACCGAGCTTTTGTAATGTGTCATTGCTATTTAATTAAAACAATAACAATTTTCGCTTATAATCAATAAAATATTTACAATACAGTTAATAGTTTTAAAGCCTAGTCTAATTTAACAGACCCAATTAACTTACGAACTTAAATTATAATAGGATTGTATTTGTAGATTTATCCCACTTTTTGGATATGGCAACACTGGCATTACGCAATCGTAAATCGCTATGTAGAGGCGCGTGCGCAATCCGTTGCTGGCGACG
Source organism: Eudonia mercurella (assembly GCA_963082485.1). NCBI lineage: Eukaryota > Metazoa > Arthropoda > Insecta > Lepidoptera > Crambidae > Eudonia > Eudonia mercurella. The sequence continues at coordinate 1,815,901 of OY720030.1, read as the reverse complement.
TCAAATTAAACCATTTTGGGAGCCGGCGAAAGTTGCGTTATAAATCTCGACATTGTCGCATTGTTTATAAATCGCTCCGGAGCATGATAGATTTATGATATATACTAATCCGACGACATTCAGGAAACGTGCCGAGAGAATGTGGCTATTCATATACGTTTAGGCAATACTTGTTGTAGTACTTCTAAACGATATATTTGAAGTAATTAAGTACCTACTGATTAACGAAATCAGAGTAGCTTAACAAACCTAAGGCTGCTTTGTTTTTAAATAAAATATTTTAATATGATCGCATTTCTGGCAATTGATTTAGTTGAAAGATCATGTTTTAAATATTATCAATCCTAATCGGGATTATTGAATTTTGTAACAAGTCACCAACACCTCAATATTTTTATGCAACCAACCAACACGTCTGCTTATTTTAGAAATACATATATGTACCTGTATGTAAGACTATACTTAATATATTGTTGTAAATATGCACCGCTCTATAATCGAGACGGGTTAGTATATAACGAAAGACCTCAGAAATAAATGCTAGATTAAGGCATGAGAGACAGCAATTCAATTGAGTAATTTTTATAAAAACGGATTACCTTGGAAATGTATCTTTATATATAAAATCTTCTGTACTTGTGTATGTTATTAATCTCCTTCTAATCGTCTGGACCGTCATGGGTGTTCTTTCTTAAGCGGACGATTGATTTGTTTGTTTTGTTGTCATGGAAACTTTCAACGTTTTGTTTATTTTGTTGTCATGGAAACTGTCAAAGCGGTACGAAGTCCGCCGGTCAGCTAGTATCACCATAATATGTGTATATGACCACTAATATCTACAGCATTGACGACTTATATATTATATATTGGCAAATAAATGTTTTTTTAATGACTTCCGAGTAGACACTTCATCTCACCTGATGTTAAGGTGTTAAGTGATGATAAGGACGAAGGTGGAAACTCACTTCACTCGGAATTCCCAACTACTGCGGCTGAGGCTGAGGCTTTTAGTGTGCTGGGTAGGCCCAGGCAGGCAATCTTATATGTCATTCGAACACATTAACGAAAACGACAATTTGTATGGTATTGATAAATCATGTGAAACAGAAACAAAATTTTGCCAAATTCTTGTCTCCATATACATAATCGGATTGTAAACAGCGCACACACAAGCAGTTATGCACCCAGTTATGCCTCACTGCACTATACTTTACACCGTTTGACGGGCAGTACTATGTTAACTGTTACAAATACAGAAATAACTATGCCCTCGCTCGAGTAAGCCGCCCGCGCCTACCGGTCCGGCCATCGAGGACTCGTATCCCGCTAGGATAACCACCGGGTCACGCACAATTACACGCCCGCCTGAACCGCCGGACAAGGATCAAGTTTAACTGCGACCACTCAGATTTGAATAAACAATATTCTCCGATACAAGCGTTTATCGTAAATTACAATTAACTCCATAATAGTTATTAGCAGTCGCCCGAGACGGCGAGCCGTAAGCTGTAATGTGAAATTTACTCCTCTAACTTATTCCTCATTGTCAGCGTTTGTGGACAGAAGTGAACGAACCATTTTATTGATGCAATAAGCCAATATGTATGCGCTGTAAATTGTTACGATGAATACAAACAAAAAGGCAGCAGGATATTTTGTAATGGATGTTTTACAATAAGAATAAAACACAAACTTGTTTGACTCAGCTCGGCGGCTATCAAATGATGCTTCATGTCGTATGACGTCAAGAGATTTTTTGTTGAATCAGACTTTCGTGGCCTTAAATGGTCATTCGTCAGATTAGGTTTAAAATCGCAATTTCTATTTACTATATTAAATCCAATCGCATGTGAGATCAACAATCTTGTTGATTAACTTTATCACTTTCATTTCCAACGCATCGCTATAAAGAGCGTCGATAAAATCCAAGGAGTTAACGCTAAGTAGGATAAATGGCGAGGTGGGTTTTAATGACCTGTTAATGAGTGTCTAATGAATAGCCAGCGTCGGGTTAAGATAGCTGCTTACGCTGGTGTCGGGAATGTAGCGCTCCATGCGCGACTTTGAGGGAGTGTGCGGAGCATTATGGCCATACATCATGCTGATCGCTGGAGCAGCAGTGCTGCCGACAAATAAAGCAAGTTAAATAGTTACTAGTTACTAGTGAGTAAAGGATAAATAGACAGATTTCTACTAGCAGGTAGGTACTGGAAAATTATAACGATATTTTTTAACCTTTTACCAAAGAATGGTTGAGATATTGTCGGTGGGCGTGCGAGTGCGAGAACCGCGTATCTGCTTTTACACGATTTTACAGAAGACAAAAAGAGCATACAAGTTTGGTATTTCACTTTTTTTACGATATGTAAAGTCTGATGTTCGAACTCATAATGGACGTAGAAATCAATGGCTTTTACGTCTATTACAGACTCGCGGCGTTATTTGAATAACATTTCAAAAATATTGTGTCCTGTTATTGACGCGAAGTCGCGAATACTGCATTGAAATGCAAGAATAATTGGAAAAACAAACGCGATTTCTCTCTCACATCTGTAAATGTTTTGCTGCAATAAAAACAATTTAAAATCGTGATAAATTCTCAAAAACTTAAGTCACATATTAATGTGAAACGGGACTACAGTAACACAATCTGGAGTCTAGTTCATTACTGCCATGCATCAGAGCCCATCCCGCCGGCCTGGCATGCGGCAGGCGCTGTCCACATTAACACCTCCATTTCTCAAGAATTCCCACCAGCTACGACTACAGGCCGTTAGCTGAGGCACTTACATATCTCTGCTGTCATGCTGCTAAACGTTACACCCCTCGATCCACAACTAGTTGATTAAAACGGAGTAAATGTTTAATTCCACTGAAAGATTTAATATTTTCCGCTATCTACTTTTCAAGGTTTCCTTCACCCATCATAATAGAATACATGATTATCTTAATTACCACAAACAAGCAGTATTTTTAGGGTAATACTTTCGCAATCACCCTTTGCAATCTTTTACATTTGATGAACGCGTATATATTTCGCTTATCTAAGAAAATCAACTAGACATCGTTCAGAAACGGAACACATTAAGGCCTTTCGGCGACGTTTCCTTGTTTAGTAAGTTGGTAACTGATACATTGTTTGGGGATTGAGCTGTGTTATTTTCCGCATGTGTAGTTTTAACAGTTACAGATTACGCGAATGTATATAAATGTAGCAAATCTATCCTAATTTTCAATTTAAGGTGTCCATCTATTGTATGCTGTTCCTCTGCCAAAATCCTTGACATTACATAAAATTGACCAGCATTATCTTCTTTCAACAGCCAGACACGGTCCCGCAAGCCAGCATCGACATGACGACGGTGCTGGAGGTAAGCGAGGCCGACGGCGTGACCGGCCACGCGCACAGCCTGGCCGTCACTGCGCCCGAGCGTGTCACCTTCGTCAAGGGCACCTGCCGCGAGGAGGCGCGCTGGTGGGCCGACGTGCTCTCCGTCTACCCCAGGAGTAAGGTCAGTAACAAATCATTCATAATATACACACAAATATGTTTTTCGCATTTCTAAATACCGTGGAGAGTGGATACTTTGGAATCAATTTTGAAATTGATCACAGCTGTAGAACCGTAAGTAGCTGCCAAAATGGTGTACTTAAGCGTTCTAGAATTTTCTTGTGTGATGATCTCCAGGATCATACCGTAGATTTACATGAAGAACATCTGGAGGTGGATCATTATTTACATGACGAAGTTTAGGAGCTTCTATCAATGTAACACTTGTTTTTAAAGTAACTCCGTTGGTACATTATTTTCAGACTCACGTCATTAATCAATCAGCAAGTATAAATTTTCAATATGCATATTTTGTCCAAATCGTTTACTTAATAATTTCAAAGTAATGGTGTGCTGCAAACTCAAACTCATATAACTTGTTTTGCGTTCTTCATATTCTTTACTAAAATTTGTTTTCATTACACTAACTCATCATGTTTAATTACCTCTACAATAATGGCAGGTTGTTTGCCATCTACTTAAGAGGGGAAGGTCAGAACCATGATTAGTATAAACAGCAGCGTAGTTAAGGAATCGACAGCTTCGTTAGTTTAATTAGCACTGCCCATTGTATGTGAAGGTCTAATTTAGGTCTCCTTGTTACACACATGTCAAGAACAATAGGAAGACGAGGTTATACCTATCGTCTGCTGAATGTAAAGTCTTATTAGGTCTCATATATGTTTATTATTGCCGATCATATCTTGTTTTTGAATGGCATGTATACTTCATTGAAGTTCTAATGCGGACTTTAATTTCCTTAATAAAATAAAGTTTTATTTTATTTTATTTCATCTTATTTGATCTTATCGATTTTAGTCTAAAAGTGAAACATTTCTTGGTTCTCATTTTTACATTCCATTAAATCAAGGCATTAGAAGAAACCGTTACGTGTCAAGAGCTTATAGCCGCTGCAACATTCGGCAACTGCGAACTTGTTCCATAGAACTCGCAATTATACGGAATGCACAACGAGTCGCTGGCGAAACGCTCAGCTCTCCCTATAATAACGCCGAGTTAACATCAGGCCGTTCCCATTACAGCTGTCGAGGAAACTCCAGCAAATCCAAAACACAGTGTTTACATTGGTAAAGGTACGCGCGGTGACGGGTAATGAAATGAGACGTGCCGGTTTCCTACATGGGGTCCGCCGCGCTGCGCACGCGCCGCAATTTGAGAAAAGCGGTATATGTTAATATGTAATCGGTCGCTTCCTTAATCGTCCAGTAATAACGTTCGTGTGAAGAACGGGACGTGGTTGGCATGACGAGGCATGGAAATAGGAAGGAAGTTGTTGTATGCTGGTCTCGTGCAAACTAGGTTTGTGTCAAGTGTTAATTACACCATTTGCAGCGGATAGAAACTAATCGTTCATTAATTTCCTACTATGTTTTTTAGTGACAACTATTATTCTGATACATTCCTTAAATATTGTTAAACCCACCTTGTACCTTTGATAACTTGGATTATATAAAAAGTCGTGAATCGCAATGAGTTCTTGTTAGTATTTAATAAAACTTGATATTGTCGCGGCAGATATGATCGTGTCCATTGTCGAGTGATTTCCATTAATAAAAAGTATAGTGAACTCGATCTCAATATACATAATTAGGTTCTTTTTATTGAAGAATACGATTAATGAAACGACAAGAAGCACACGCCAAACAAGATTTAATGCTACAGAAATAAATGAAATACGTTTCGCAGTGGAAATAAATCAATAGCTCACCATTCATAATTATAATAACAGATGGATATCACAAAACCAATCCATGAATGCTGTTACAAATAAATACGAAGTCGCGGAGCTTGTAGAATGTCGCCTGTTGGCGTGGTAGTTGAAGCACACACTCTGACTGAAACGTACAGAATTAACAAAGAAAACTGCAAACAGCGATGGAGCATGTGCAGACTTTACTCACGTTCGCGTCGCGTCTCATAGAGTAAATCTGTTGGCCTGTTCCATTGATCCCCAGTTTTTGTTGGCGTATAATGTAACCAGACGGGTCACAATGGGCCGGGCACAAAGCTTCCTCGGCTGATGACACACGCACAAACTGGTTCCCTCGCTTTAGATTACAATTATCCTGTTCGTGCTCCGTACCTGTCCACGACATCTAGCTGGGATCAAACAATAGCGCGCAGAGATGTTTTCAAACCTTTTTTTTTGTTATAAAAGAAATAATCTACTTTATCTACATTTGATACAGATTTGTTTGTAATTCGCATGATCCAGTTTTTGGTTGTATTATTTCTTCACTTTTCTGTTTTTAGGTTCCGGGCATTATAGATAGATTTCATTATGCATTCAAAGATTTTAGTATGAAATCTTAAAGTTACCAAGAAATGCACTTTATTTTAAGAACTTAACCTACAAACCTAAAGTGGCGTCGTGTTTTTCAAGCGATGATATCACCCAGTTCCTCGTATATGTATGATCTATTTCACCAGTTGCATGCAATTATCCATCGGGCACTTCTTACGAATCGCTGGGTTTCTGGAGATTTTATCTTTGTTCCTCCTTCTGTTTATGCTCGCACAGGATTCAATGAAATCGTTACGACTGCCAACACTATGTATTTCTTAACGACTGTTTTATTAACTTTTATATCTTTTTTTTACTTGATTTTCTTTTAACGTGTTGTTCAAAGATTTGCTAAAATTCGATGTTATAAGTTTCTTGTATATTTTTGACAATTATGCTGAGTCAGCATTGCTGACATAGTATTTTCAGCTACTTTCGCTGCTTGAGCTACTTTTGGGCGCGCTCGCGCTGCCACTGCTATTTAGTGACATATTATGCTAGTGGCTATTGATGACCAATTCACGGAGAGAGAACTCGATTCTTCTGGCTGAGGATTATCATTTCTCACAATCGTATTATTTGGTATGATCTCCATTATCACGCACAAAGGAAGTACAGTAAGTAACATAACCGTATCAATCGCGGAGCATGTTGAAATGAAGGTTAAGAGCTATAACTATTTTAAGAGAACTCTGCCGCTGCTGTACGGAGGCGCTGGATGTGACTGCGTCCGAAACAATTATTGTATGCTGGCAAGGATAGGTAAAGATAAAAATAGGAAGTTTCAGTACATCAACTTTTTTTCATAGTCACGTTTATATACTTCTACCTACATGGAAAAATATAGGAGTATTAATTATTAGGGTGTCAAGAAGCAGTGCTATGATAGCTTTAACTTAAAAACTTTTCATCGAATACTAATCATAATTTCGTCATCCAATAAGATAAGGATGATTATATGTTTTACAATATTATCATTTACGTACTTCGGTCATAGAAGGTAGATAAGTATATTGGATAAAACCGTATTTCTTTGAAGCTCCTGTGCCCTAATTAATAATAACTACAAAGATTGGTCGTAAAACTTGTTGTTCCAATTGGAATGAGATCGAATCGGCTGACCTGGCAATTGGCTCTGACCGATTTAAATCACCCAGTTGAGAGCTTAATGATGGTCCGCGTTAATTGTCGAATCACACGGTCGGCCCAATAACCGACTGGGTCAGCTAATGAGAGCGGGATCGGGTTTCTGCGCGGGCGCTGGCTGACTCACGCGGCCTATATAAATTTTTTCGCTAAGTCCAACAGTCATACCGAGATTTTGGGAAGCGTGTTTTTTTTAAATTAATTATTTTTATTTATTTTTTTTGTTTTCATTGAAGATAATATTTTAAACTGTAATAGGTTTTATTTACATATTCTCAGAGTGCGTTTGATGCTAATAAAGGTCTGCTTTTATTAACAAAAACGGAGGCTTCACACAGACCACGTTTTGGAATAATAATATAATAAGTAGTGTTTGCGTTTCTTATGCAAAATAAAATCTTCTTAGGCTAAGCAGATGTGTAACTGTAATTATATACAGACTGCAAAAGCAGATTGGCAAACACGATAAGAGCAAGAAGCTTATAGAAATATATACAATTCAGTATCAGTTTAGTATAAAAGTCAATAAATTGGTCTCCGCTTCCAGTAGTTTTGTTCTACATCTGCGATTCGTTTTTCTCCCACATCACCTCCTGTCAGTCGGCGCGATGCGGAGCGCACGCGCACCGCCATGCGCGCCGTTTTTGTGCGCGTAAGCCGGGTCAACGGCCAAAGTTTAGACAGCTGCCCAAAACGAGTACCCACCCCGAAATGGATCTATCTCATTAGCCGGTGACAGTACGATCTCTTTACATAGTAGTTGCAGTTAGCTTATGCACTGTCCCACTGCTGGGCAAATGCCTCCATCATTGTCAACAAGTCATCGCTACAATTGATGGGCTTAAGCTTATCACCGCTTGCGAAATTCGGGTTGGTAATTAATCACAAGATCACAACCATGTAAAATCTGAAACAAGCAAGCCGGGAATTGAACTCAAGACATGCGGAATACGGAACGTACGCTCTTGTGTTTCTCTCGTAGTTAATGAAAACAGCTGCCTTTCGTTGATTTAGATTTTTATTTTCTCGTGTAATATGACCACATTAAAATTAAAAAAGTTTTATGAAGATAAATTCATGATTTAAGGATTACATAGAATGTGTGAATGGTCATACTGTTATCTAATTAATTATAAAAAAATAAATAGTTAATCAACATTTTAATAATCTCGCGCCGGGGTGATAATGAATCATCATAAACCGAGCCTCTTATAATTTATGAACAAAAACACGGTAAGCGGATTACCTACGAGCCAATGTTTACAACTTTGAGTGCTATGTTTGATCAATATAAATACAGATCAGCCAGTTAAAATAAGCATAGTTTTTTGCTATATTTGTATGTCATGTTTATGTAGGTGGTGCTTAAACCAAATATAGCATAACGATTTGACAGTATGTTTTGTAAGATCTCTTTATTTAGCTCGATGCTTAAAAGCTCGAAGACTCAGCGGCAACACTTTCAAGTTGCTATCGTTCAAATTAAATACCTTGCATTGCTTCATCTTATTGCAAAAATATATGGTTCAAATTAAAAAATACCGTAACACCAAACACCAAAAAATAAAGACAAAATAACAATGCTACATATTTGTTCAGTTCCAAACTACGAGCAATGGATTTGTAGAGATACGATTTTTAGTTTTAATTTTTACATGAACATGCCTTTGTTATCAACTGTATGGCCTGATAATTATCGTAAACACACGATAATGTAAGTCAATCCGATAAAATTTTGCATTGCATTTCTATTATGATTGAAGCATTTCAAAAATGTTTTCCAATAATTGTCCAATATTTTTGGAGATGACACGATATTATTGTAAACATGCAATGGGTACGTTATAATAGGTATCGTTATACCTATCGTTCCGTTGAACGTTTTACATTTTTTTATTCTAAAGTTAAAGCCGTAGGCTTCTGTGTATACAGACAAGTGGATTTTTATCCACATATTTTCGACTTCTACACAATAATTTTCCAACGAACACGATAATTTCCCAAGATTTTGGGATAATTCTTTCTATCTGGCAACACTGTGCCAAGAAGCCTTCGCCCTCCCATATGAACTAGGCTTTAGTAACCGGTAGGCGAGCTTTTTTGCCGCAACACGGAAAGGGCATTGGACATCAGATTCCTTGCCATGTACACCCTGGCGCCCATACATGGCTGATGAGATGAGGAAGCGAAGGAACTCGCTGGCAATTAATAACGAGGAAGTGCTGGAGGCGACTCGTCCACCTCATTAATATTGCCGCAGCTCATTTCAGCTAGGGCCTTAAGTCTTAAGTCCAAGTCAACTCAATCGTATCATTTGTATCCCGCAAACTGTACAATTTCCACAAAAGACTTTATGAATTATTGAATTTATGACTATGGCGAATGGTTGAACATTCAAGAACAGTTTTGGATAAGTACTTAGTTTTTTTTATTTTTTATTTTACGGCTAAGCACAGTGCCTTGATCTCACCTGATGTAAAGTGGTGATAAGGCCAATGATGGAAGCGCACTTCACCCGGGAACCTCAACTAGTGAAGCACTGGCTATCTTATCTCTAGCTGCCGGAACACAGCAATGCTACAAACATTGATGTTATAGCGACATATTTAGATAAGATGGTGGTAGCTAGCCAGGCGGACTAACAAGCCCTACCACCTGATGTGCGGGTGTGTGTACTGCTACTCCTCCGATGGCTCTGCCACCCAAAGCAAGTCTCGCCCTTCGACAGTTCACATTTTAAATTAACGTATACCTAATCAATAAGAACCAAAGTTGCGGCTAATCGCGGTCCATTAAAATATTTGGAGCACACACGCGGTCCAAACATTTGCATCGAGCATTCGTGACGCGAAGGTCGCCGACCCCCCCGAGGGGCGGGGGCACGCCCGACTGACAGATGCCCCGCGACATATCGCTCCGGGTATCGAACTGTGATATTGAGCTATTGATAATGTCTGAAGAAATAATTCTTACGGATGTTATAATAAATGCGAATGTGCTATATGTGCTACCTTCGATTGACGTGATTCTTTGCACAGATGGAAAGGTACGAATTTAGAAGGTGAGTCAATCTTAGGAGGTAAATCAATCATAGGAGGTAGGTTTATCTTTGGAGGTAACTAGGTTATTTTTTGGAGGTAGGTCAATCTTAGGAGATAAGTCAAACTTACTAGGTGGGTCCTCAAGTGTCTTCTACAGAATTTATATAAAACTAGGACCTTGTGTGTACGTCAAGGAAATACCCGGAAACAGCAGTCAACCGTCAACTATCTGATATGTATATATGTAGCAGGGGATCATATCTGAATAACTCCACTTACGGTGCTTTGTCGACACGATATTTTGGTCTATCCTCTGCCATTCTTTCTAGCAGAAAATGATGGCGGAAGGATATAGTTAATTTACAATTTCCATGTTAAAGTAAACTATGAAAGCATTTTAAAACTAATGGAGCTGTGCGAACACAGTAATAAAAACAATCGAACGCTGTGTTTGCGTAGCCTTACTGCGAGCGCGGAGGCCGGGTGTCAATTGCCAGCGCCACATTTCAGTAGAAACCGGGCTGTCCCGGCACGTTCGCGCCGAGAATGTCGAATGCACCAGATGCGGATGCCAATGGTATTATTTACAATCCCCACGTATCTATAAAATCGGAGCAATATATCAGTTCAGCGACCCCGCGCCCGGGCAGACGTAATCGACACAATCTTAATACTTTAACGGGACGCCCCGGCGCCCGCGCACCGATTTTATTATTGTTTTATGTTTGCTGCAATTAATTTTGTATTCTCACTTCAATGAGCCGACGTTCACTTGCCACCTTCGCTATGAATACTGACAAGATATTATTTAGAAGTTAGAAACATAGGCTATAGAAGATTAGCTTAGCTAGCAATCTGGATCTGAGATCGGTGATCTTAAAAACAAGACCACAATGTCGGTTGGAATGTTTCTTTGTTCTTCAATCTTATTTTACTTTTAATCCAGGGAACCTTTTTCCTGGGTTAAGAAAAGGGAAAGGAAAGGTCTTATATCCTCTGAAAATAACATTTTGTGTCTGACCGAATTTCATGCCACGAGCGACAGTTAATAAAACAAATGAAGGTAGTCCTCTATAAAGTGTTTAATTTCAAATGCGTAGTAATTATTTTTCTATAGTAGGTATGTTCAGAACAAAACTTTATCACACCGAACATGAAACTAGAAGCTGCAATTAGTTTTGCCCGAGTGCGATTCAATTGAAAGTTGTCGAACAATTTTCCGTGAACTACAATTAATCCATTAAGGTCGTATTGGCGATACTACCGCCATTAGCCCGCCGCCCGGTGGAAGGTATCTGCTTTCGAACAATTAACCGATGTCCGACAATTTCTAGTCGCGTTTTCACATCGCGGTGCGGAGCTGAGAGACCGGCGCTGGCACCGGGGGCCGCTGATGAAGATGTATTTGGGTAGGAAAAAGCTTAATTGAACGAGGCGAGAACGCTGGAGCCTTATTGGGGCCCGATTACTGTGATATGATTGCAGTTCGGAGTAAGCAGCGCCAGTTACAAGCGACGCAAGCGCACGGGCTATCTCCTAACATACCAATATCCGCGTTTCTAAATGCCCTTGTTGAAAAGTAATGAATGATGTTTGTTTGGGAACGAGATTGCTGTAGGCTGCCGGTAATTTTACAACATAACTGGACATTTTCGACGGCGAGAGGGAAAGGAGATGGTAATCGAATATACCCTCAGAGTAGAAAGATCTACAAGGGATGGCATCCCACAGGCGTGTCGCTGTCCCGAGACGTTTGGATCAGAATGCGAGCTCCTAAAATACTTGTCCTTTATATTTTGTGTGCGTATGTACAAATACTTGTAATAAAAAGTGTCCCACTATGATAGGGCATTTTTCAATATTTTTAAGCTGTAAGGAAATGCTTTTTTTTTGGAAACACAACATGCACTTACTCTTAACTTACTTACATACTTATCCTTACTAAGTTTCTTGTCGGTTCTGCTCAGTACAATGTCCCCGACATGTGTAGACTTACTAACCGATGGCATAGTTACATTCCTAAGAGCTATTTGCAGCATAAACTGATTTAGAATTTTGTACCAACACCCGATCCGATTTCCAAATATTTTATATTTTTCAAACGCCCTTGTTGAGTGACAGATGTTTTGAACCGCTCCTCTTGTTGCAGGGTCGGCACAAGCGGAATGCGACGTTTCCTGGGGGGCAAACGGCGAGCCTGCTGCAGTCGTCTACCACGAGAAGTGAGTATCACAACAACCTGCAATATTTTAATTTGCGAAACATCAGATGCTGGTAAAAAAGGTACTTAGGTGTCAGTTCAAGAACGATGGTAGTAAGCTTAAAAGTTAATAGTTTGATTGAAAGATGACCTTATTGGTCATTGTATTGTAACTAACTGGCTTTCAGCTTTTTGAACATAAAGGGTAGTAAAAAGCTTAACAGTAAAGTCTTTAAGCATATAATTCGGTTTAAAATAAGACTTGTTAATTTAAAAAAAAGCAGATAGATGGATAGAGAACAAGATAAATACAACTAGCACCCAGAGACAACAAATAAAATTAATAATAACATAATGTCTAGAATTTTTCATTAAAAAAAGTTCTACTAATCTTTTTATTAGAGACTTTTTCATAATCATGATAAATCAAGTCTTAAGTGTTTCAGTAAAAGCCCTCGCCCACGTCCGATAATCAATGACCGATTTTTAGTCGGTGAAAATGAAACATATGGAATTCTATGTTGCAACGCACACGTCCTGCAAAAACTCGATCAAACAATTGGTACTAAACCCACGGCGAAAAAAAAATTGGTACTAAAACCACAGCGAAAAAATCGGTCTGATTTATCGGTCCTACAAGAAGTCGCTCGTGGGCGGGAGCCGTAATTAGGTTAACTGAATCTGAGTGCAGCCAGGGCGGTAACTTTTATTAGGTACTATTCTTAATCAAAAACATTTAATATTATCTAATACAAAGTTACTAATGAGGAAATGGCTAACAACATAAACTAAAGATTTTTTTCATGTTACATAAAAAGTATGCTTTAAGTATTGTTAGATCGTATTATTGTATAACTCCAGCACTTCCCCTACGCACCGCTAGGATGATCCGGTACTTTGATTTATTTATTGTATTGAATACAATTAAATAATTATAATACTTAGACGACAAAAAATGAAAAGAACAACAGCATTTGTATGAACACATCTAAGTTGGTCTGTGCAAACAACGCCACGCGCTATACCGACCCCCATTACTCATCCATTCATTGGCGGCGGCTTGACCTCTGGTAATAAATAACAGCAATCAAGCAACCTCGAGAGCGCACGACGACGCTCTGGTCAAAATGCGCGTGCTTAGAAGCAGCCTCGGGTGCTCTGTCCACGTGTTACGAAATTAACTTTTTTTTTTCGGAAAGTAGTAGAAGAAGCCATGGTCGAGAAAAGTGGAAGGGTTCGGGTGAGCCTTTGCTCAGCAGTTGGATGAAATTGGCAAAGTAAAAACTTGAAGTAAATTGTACTGTCCCAATGTTAAACAAAGCCAATTGATGGGTAATCATCATGCTTGCCAAATGCGGGGTGGAATCGAATAGCTCTAAACACGCTTTGTCCGACCTGGGAATTGAACCCAGACCTTCTGGTTATCGGGACGAGCGCTTAGCCACCCAGCCAACGAGGCTTTAAAGATAAACTTGTTAAAAAATCACGGCTGTGATTTGAACCTTTTGACGGTCCGGATCTAGCCTACCAAACAGACTTTTGCCCTTAAAAACATCTATCTTATGGCAGTCATCTTTACTAAGGAAGAAGAGTGAAAATATGGCATTGCACAAATCCCTGAAGGTCGAAGTGCTAATGTGACCTCGGCTGGCCCCACTAAGATAAGATACGATAAGAGCAATTAGGCTCTCATGGCTATATGATACAGCCTTAAGAGCCTAATCTCTTTTATCTCTATCCGACCCGTGCGAATCAAAATCAACTCGATCTTCTGACTTGCTAAGTCAAAATGAGCCATAAGGCTCATTTTGGCTTTTTTTTAACTACTTCACCGACATCTTAAATTTTACAAATGTGATAAATTATATACACGTACATTTTAATTCCAATTCGAAAAAGTATTGTGACTTAGAATTACAGTTTCTGCCACCACCCGAGAACAATTATCGAACCAGGGTCAATGTTTGGTCCAACGGGGACGTCCTCGGGGACGTCTATCCGACGTCAGATGTAGTTTAATGTTTAACTGCTGTCAACTAAGTTGCATTAAACTAGCTTGAACAATAATATCTAGGAAGATATTGCATAGGAAAAGTGAACCTGGAGAGGCCGAGAGAGACCAACGTCAGCAGTGGACTAATTTGGGCTGACAATGACGATGATTGCATAGAATTCTTCAAAGCAATGAGACATTACCATTAATCCGTACCCAAAACGACCAGTTGCCTGACCAATCAAGTGTAGTGTCCCAATCCGCAGAGTATTCGGCGGACGCGTCGACGCTGCGCGACGCGGCGGACGGCTGCCCTGCCAGCAGGGCTCGCTACTGCGGCGGCGGCACCTGGCCGGGGCCCCGCGTGCAGCCCCCGCAGCCCGAGATCACCAGCCTGGCCGCGCCCCCGCCCCTCGATACCAAAGGTATGCATCATTAAAATATTGGTCTATCAGGCCAAGATTGGGCTCATGTAACACAAGATTTAACTTGGATTGCAAAACAAATGGGAATGTTTATTTAACGTTACCAAGAGCAAGCAAAGTCAACCGAAATTGGATTATGTACATATTACTATAATCAACAAGGTTTAATTTCGCTTAAAACAAATTAACTGTTTATCTGATACATGTCACAATAAAAGGCAGGCTCTATTTTCGATTGCAAGTCAAATGGGACTATTTATATAACATCCTTCATATTTAGGATAATGTTGTCTAACTGGTAAGTAACTTTTTGACCTACTACTTACTTATTCCAATGGCTCGGCGACCTAGGAATGGATGGGCTTAGGGGCAATAGAAATGTGTTGCAGGACAGACATGTCCTGAGCTGTTTTTGTCTTCTCCTAACCGCAAATACGAGGAGGGTTTCACATGTTTATTGTAGAATGGTGGAGATTAACATTGAAAGAAAAGAAAGAAAATGACATCTTGAACGCTATTTTATTAATACAATCAGAAACATCGGAAGCATCTTCTTCACTCTCTAAAAACATATCGTCATAATGTCTATTGCAATTTTAAATATTGTACTTTTTCCTTCCATCATCATTTTACGCTTGGTAGTTATCCAAATAAGTAATTTCTCTACTTGTACCGTTTTGTAACTTAAAATCTTAATGCATTTCTCAATCTTATTCAGCTAAAAAAAGCATGTACTCCATTTATTTTAAATTGGCACCGTCTGATCATTAAATTTCACTGCTCATTATTAAATCCCTTTTTACGGCTGTTTGTCGAGAGTAATTGAGAACTTTAAATCGACTATAAAATTGGCGCCAATCAACCCACGATCCAAGTCAAAGCGGCCTACGTTACGAAACAAAAACTTCATTATGTCACATGCGAACGCCATTCACGAAACCGATATGAATGATCACAAATTATAGATGACGGTGACGTTGCGCGCGCGCCTAATAACAAGCCCAAGGTGTAAGAACCGCTTGCGCGGAGGCGGGCCGCCAACCACTTTATTTATGCCCCATTTGCACAATCCAACCGTAATTCCGCGCACACCGATTCGAATGTTAATCGATGGTGAATCGAGATGTATCGCGGAATCGAAACGTCGAGCACTCGCCTCGGGGTGCTCGGCGCACAAGTATTTCCGCCGAAGGACCTCCGCCGTAAATGGTGCGATTCAATATTCAACACTATCTCTACCGGCATCGCGGCGTACGAACATTATTGATAATTGGAAATGAAGACATGTACGAGTTTCCAATTCGGATTTTCCCACGGAGGGTTCGAGAACGCGAATCCTTCGCTTAGCCGTCAACACCCAGCTTGAGTTACAACTGCTCGATGCGCCGATCCCTCTGACGTCAGCTCGTATTTCAACGGCGCATGCATCAGATACGACAGAGTTTTGTAATAAACAGGCACAACCCATCAACTCCTCGACCCACGGCACATATATGGAGGCAGCGGCGGAAAGATTTGCATTTCAAATTTTCGCTCGTAAATAAATCCTAATTATAATGGACACTATTGCTTCAAATTGACAGATGACGGCATTACATCATTGTTCGATGTGGCAAGCTGTGCATAAATTATTCTCAGATATAATAAGCATTCTGCAACAAACTGCCAACGTCTTAACAATGTATATACATAGAGCTATACTATAGTCTCCTAGCTGTTATTTGATCATGTTTAGCCTTTAGTTTGATCATTCAGCAATCAATGGTCCGTCGACTTCATAACGTCTTCGTTAACATCTTCCATATCTAACAAATAATTTAAGTGACTCTAAGAATGATCAACTTTACCAAGCTTTGTGCTTTTTTATATTACACAGTTATTTTTCCTTTGTTTTCAGCAAAATACAACAGCTAATTTACTTTCGAATCTCTCTCTTATGATGTTATCAAGTGTTCCTCAATTCGCACGTCCCCCATACATCTAACTGTACCACCCACTCTTTAATCAGCTCGCTCCATCTCCTAATCCGCTTTGGTGCAGCCTGGCTGGTCAGTTACGTCAGGGATAATCTGTGGCAGGTGCATTAGATCTGCCGTCCCTCTCGCACCGCCTCCGCGCCGTAAATCTTGACGCAATCCGTGGACGAGTTAGATCTAATTAAAGCCCGTTAGCTAGATGTTGCCTTTAATGGAGTGGCCACAGTTTACAACCGAACTGTCTGGGAACTGACCTTTGATCATCGCCGTCCTTGGGCTAATGGCTATGGGAGTCCATAATATTCCATTTGTAATACTTACAATGCACCTTAATTAATTTTAGGGATCTCGTTTTATCACACACACCGCATATAACATATAACAATTAATGTTATTCAATCATATTATGTTACGTTTGATTAAGACCATTGAATTTTTTTAGAAAATAGTATTCTTATATTTTTTTAGAAAATATAATTCTAATAATCTTAATAAAGTAAGTGTTCAAAAGTTTTAAAATTAATAATTATAGAGAGAGTAAATTAGTTTGAGAGACAAAATTTCTTTGAGCTTCATTAGATCTCGTATTATATAATAATTTTTAATTTTGAATAACCGATGTCCCTGCGTTTAAACCTCAGTCGAATCTTTAAACGGTCGGCCATGATTTAGCTGCTGCGCCTGCGCCCAGTCTTTGGGAGCCGGATTCCGCGCGTCAATTAGATATAGCGCCGTTAGAATATAAATTATTCAGGACTCGATTCATCGGTGTGATCGGCGCGCGCAGCCCGAGTCCGCGCCGACCTTGGATAACGTTTACATTCGACATAAACTTAACAGAGTGTTTATGTCGACACTTCGAGATATTAATAATTATATAATCTTGAAACGATGATTTTCAATATACAGCCTGTTCTAACTAAATACTAAGTAACTGTTAACCACGTAATATAAAGTTAGATCGATCACGAAAATATTGTAATAAATTTAAATGCTTTCGATATTATAGTGAGACAAATATATAAATAAAAGCCCTTTATAGGCAAAACTCTGATTTTTAATTAAATAATCTGATGTAATAACTTATATGTGTGATGTATTTGTACCAAATAAAGTGTTTTCTATTGAAGTATATTTATATTTAATCTACAAATACCTACACTGCGGATAATTTTAATATGACTAACATAGAATTTGCAATAGTTCTAAATATTATAATTAATACAATATCTAGAAGATTATACCGATTATTATAATCAATTGTTAATTAGGATTAGTATAGTTCGCGCTTCGCTGATCTTAATTATTGATGTAACGCGCAGGCGCAGACCTACCTCTATTTAAGATACAGTCCATGTGCTCTTCCATGCAGCTCATGATTGTGGCCATAAATAGGAAAGTTTATGGCCGATCTACGAGCTTTCATATTATTATTATCGGGGCAGACTAGATTATAAAATAACTAACAGGCCATTTCCAAATCATACTTATATTATAAAGCTGAAGAGTTTGTTTGTTTGGTTGAACGCTCTAATCTCAGGAACTACTGGTTCGAATTGAAAAAATATTTTTGTGTTGAATAGTCCATTTATTGAGGAAGGCTATATAGGCTATATTAAAAAAATTTTTAAAAATAAAAGTACACCCGTGTGCAGACATCTGCACATTTACCTATCATTTTTTTTTCAATAAATGTTCAACCGTATGCCATGTACATAAGGTTCAATGTCTATTGAGGAAATTGGTCAGTTTGTGGTAGTCTAATGTGCTGGCGTGCGTACTTGGTTACCTACAATAGGAAACTTAGTCAGTATAACCGTCGTCACTTCTTGGCGGGAAAGTGAAGTCATGTCTGCAGTTTTGTTTATTTAAAAAAAATTAGTGTTACGTCGAATATTTATGTGAAATAATGATGGGCATGTGAAATAATGGTGGGCAAAATAGTGGTGCGCAATCCGGGCGGCTGCACTGACGGAAGACCCAGGTTCGATTCCTGGCTGGGTCGGGTGGGCGTTTAATTTTTTCACTGTATTTTATAAAATATTTTATAAATATTTATTTCAGCTTCAGTTCAGCATAATTTCTATTTCATTTTTACTTTTTACTTACTGATTACTTACTGAGCACTTAAAAATAAAAAGTAAAAAAGTAATGTGTGTAATGTATGTTTATATATTTAGTAGGCTGCGTTATAGGGGGCACTTATTTAATATACTAAGTTTGGGATGTTCAAAATAATTTTTAACGCAAATTTTGTTGCGAACAAATTACAAAAACACAAAAGTGTAGAATAATTTCGGCGAGCTGGTTAGAACCACGATAGCTCATTTGGAGGAGCACCTGACCCGGTATGTCAAAAGGGTGCAGGTTCAAATCCTGCTCGTGGATTTTTTTTTAACATTTGTGTTTAAGTTTGGGATATTTATACAGGGTGACTGGAAATTAGTGGCGGAGCCGTTAAGGGGAGGTAGTCTAGGGTTATTCCGACAGATATCACTACGAGACCTACCGTCCTTACTTAACCCTTTCCAAGATATTCCTACTTAAAGAGTGTAACCCAAAAAATCGTACAAAAAATTTTCAAATAGTAATAAATCCTAAAAAAAAAGTGATTTTGGCCTACTTTTTTTTGTTTTGCAACAAAGATATTCTAAATAAGTAATATTAATTGTTAAATCTCCGCAAGTGTCATTATTTTATGCAAAAACTGCTAAACAATAACGGAAAATGTAAAAAAATACTTTGATGGCTGATAAAACATCAATTATCTTTAAAAAGTCACCCTTTATTATTACGTACAAAATAATTAAAAAACTTCTACGTTTCGTTCCCTTTCAAATGAGATATTAAAGTCCAAAATCGATTAAGGAACCATCAAGATAAGACTAATAATAAAAATGAAAGAAAAAACCAAACTACTGAAGAATAAAAATTTATTAAATAAAAAACTGTCTACAGTTCATTTTCGAAGTGCCCACCATTATTTCTAATACAAGCTCGTGCTCTTCTTACGACACCCGTTTTTACAACCCTTGAGTCTGTAAGCTCCCTTTGTATTTCCTGCGCTGCGTTGATTATTCTGTTGCGCAAGTCTTCAACGTTTGGTACAGGGACGTCAGTGGCATAAACCAAAGTTTTCATTCGACCCCACACGAAGAAGTCCATGGGTGTGAGGTCGGGGCTACGTGCCGGCCATGGTATTGGACCACCTCTACCTATCCATCGTTCGGGGAAGTGTTGGTCTAGCCAACTTCTCACAGCTAGCCTAAAATGCGCCGGACAGCCATCATGCATGAATATCATGTTTTGCCTCGTTTCTAGCGGCACATCTCCCATTAATTCAAAAAATACATTCCTTAGAAAATTTTCATATTCAACCCCATCGAGGTTTTGCGGTAAGAAATGTGGTCCAATCAAGCGGTTATTAATTATACCCATCCACACATTTAGATTAAACCTTCTCTGTGAACCTTTTTGTCTTTTTAGGTGTGGATTACCCATGGCTCGTTCACTCCAGTAATAAGCATTATGATCATTCGTAATGCTGTCCTTATCAAACTTGGACTCGTCAGTCCATAAAATTCTTCTGAGATAATTTCTATCTTCAACGTCCGCATTTATTAAAAATCTGCAAAACTGCATTCTTCTTAAAGGGTCCCCTTCTTCTATGGCCTGAACAGGTGTGTAATGGTAAGGATGGAGGTCATTTTCGTGAAGAGCGTACCACACCTTTCATTGAGAGCGTCCCATACGGCGAGCTATCATTCGTGTAGACAGCGTAGGGTCTCTTTGGAAATAATTTAAAATTTCCTCTTCGTCGTCCCCGACATCCAGTCGAGGTCTACCTGCGTCACCTAAAAACAAAAAAGTTTTTTTAATTAAGTGTTACTACCATGGCTATTGTTTAGGTTAATGTGGCTCCGCGCAAAGACTCACGTCGGTTGGACCATAACATGAATCACTTCTCTAGTAGGAATGCGTCTGTCGACATAGTGCAATTTGCGTCAACAATGACCGCACAATACAAATTCTTACAAAAGCTCTACCAAAATCCATCGACTTCGACAAAAAATAGTAAACAATAATAGCGCGCTTCAGTGTGAAGTGATATCCGTTATCTTACTTGTATGATTTATGGCACCCATCTCTGCGAGTCTTTGCACTGACTAATTTGGACAGCGACATTCATTTTGCAATCTTACAATTTAAAGGGCACGTTAATAAGAGTGATAGGAAAGGTTTATTTTTATAGCTGGACAATTATCGAAAGCGCTAGAACAAAACATTGTTATAGCGCATGTATGGAAACTAGCGGCGGCGCAATAATGTAGAGTGTAGTGTAAATAATGTAGAGTGGCCTGTACAAGAAGGAACTACATTTTGTATGGAGAAATCTCTGGTTTGAACATGCTTTAATTATAATAACTTTCTCTTACCTTGGTATCTTACGACGGTTCCGCGCTCTCGCACCCGCTGGAAGGTTCGGGAGAATACGCGGGCATCAGGCAGTCGACGATTAGGAAATACTTCGCCATATTCACGACGAGCTTGTTCAGCGTTTCCTCTGGCAGCTCCGTAATAAAAAAGAATATCTGCGTATTCTTCGTTACTAAACGATGTTCTTTCTGCCATTATTGGTCCGATAAACCACACAGCCAAATCGTAAGGAGTCACAGAAAACAGGGAACAGTCCAAGTTGTTGGGAAGAGAAGAGAATACAAAAGTCCAGGAAAAAGCCAAGTCGTTAGAAAAATCAAAACAGAGAAAGTAAGCACATCCGAACACAGTAAACCGTAAGAGCGGACTGAGCAAGAGGGAGGGGCAATCTCGACTCGTGCGCGTCGACCGAGTCCTTTGTTTTCGGAACAAAGTACTCTACACGGGCTCTACGGGTTTTTTCCATTGACCATATCTTCATTGTTCCTTACCCGATTTTGGACTTTAATATCTCATTTGAAAGGGTACGAAACGTAGAAGTTTTTTAATTATTTTGTACGTAATAATAAAGAGTGACTTTTTTTAATAAATTGAAGTTTTATCAGCCATCAAAGTATTTTTTTTACATTTTCCGTTTTTGTTTAGCAGTTTTTGCATAAAATAATGACAGTTACGGAGATTTAACAATTAATATTACTTATTTAGAATATCTTTGTTTTAAAACAAAAAAAAGTAAGCCAAAATCACGTTTTTTTTTGGATTTATTACTATTTGAAAAATTTTTGTACGATTGTTTGGGTTACACTCTTTAAGTAGGAATATCTTGGAAAGGGTTAAGTAAGGACGGTAGGTCTCGTAGTGATATCTGTCGGAATAACCCTAGACTACCTCCCCTTAACGGCTCCGCCACTAATTTCCAGTCACCCTGTATAGTTTTCAAGAGCTTGAATCCGATTTACGTGTGTACAATTCAACAAACAAACAAATGTTTAACCAGAATTATAACATTATTATAATGTTGAGTTCGTTTGGAACCGCACAATTTATCATCCGTCTATTAGTCAACGGTAAGCACAAATGGTATTTGAACACACTTGGGAATTCACAATAGTACTCAACAAACCTATTTGGCAAAGCGCCATATTTCATAGAGAGCCAGATAACGCAAATGTTAAGTTACCCAGCAATTTAAGTTACGTTATTACCGGTAACCATTTACAAGTATTCGTGTTATTTGTTAACTGTTCCTCGCTTCAACGGAGTTATCGCCACATTCATTTTACATCCAATTTGGAGGGTGTGCAATATGAAAACGGAAAACGCAGTTAGATTAGAAACTATCATCGTTTTTAGGGTTCCGTATCAGAATCAGAATCAGAAAATCTTTATCCGTAGCCAAATGGCAAAAAACGGAACCCTTATGGATTCGTCATGTCTGTCTGTCTGTCTGTCTGTCCGTCCGTCCGTCCGTATGTCACAGCCACTTTTTTTCGAAACTATAAGAACTATACTGTTGAAACTTGGTAAGTAGATGTATTCTGTGAACCGCATTAAGATTTTCACACAAAAATAGTAAAAAAAAACAATAAATGGGGGTTCCCCATACTTAGAACTGAAACTCAAAAATTTTCTTTCATCTTACCCATAGGTACGTGTGGGGTATCTATGGATAGGTCTTCGAAAATGATATTGAGGTTTCTAATATCATGTTTTTCTAAACTGAATAGTTTACGCGAGAGACACTTCCAAAGTGGTAAAATGTGTCCGTCCCCCCCGTCCCCCCTGTAACTTCTAAAATAAGAAAATGATAAAACTAAAAAAAATATATGATGTACATTACAATGAAAACTTCCACCGAAAATTGGTATAAGCGAGATCTAGTAAGTAGTTTTTTTTAATACGTCATAAAGTACGGAACCCTTCGTGCGCGAGTCCGACTCGCACTTGGCCGGTTCTTTATTGTACACAAATATCACAATAATTGTTATTCGAATAGCGATTCTGACGATATTATAGGTTCGCTAAATCTCACTTTATTCATTTTCGATGACATTTCTTAGTCCTACCTAATGACAAGCTAAGAATGCTTGTAAAAGTGGTAGAATACCAACAAGTGTTTTTTAATGATCTCGTCTTAATGAAAATCTCCTTTCTAACATCACAACACCCCAGGTGGTAAAAAGCATAAGAATAGAAAAAGACTCATTTCACGATAGAAACACGTATCTTAAATCATCTTATTTTATCCTGCTAAGGACCGTGTTGTACCAAATAGCCAAACCACATAATGGGACGATATCAACAAATTAAGGAATCTTCAAAATAATTTGCGTCACTTTTCTAAGATTCTCGTAACAAACTGCTGATATCAATCAAGCTCCTCGATTATTGTTGAAGGTGTTAATATGTACGCAACAATATCCTGTCGATTGCTGGATGTATGATCTGCATTGCGTATGACGACGCCGGCATTTCCTGCAGGTGGAAGGAAAGCGCATTTCGCTTTCGTTGGCAGCGCGCCGACCGTGACGACGACGCGCCGGCCGCTATGTCCAAACAAACACTCTCCTAACTGTTTCTTGAACAAGCTAACAATGAGTCGTTTGACGGTAAGCCGTGCTTTTTGTACAGAATAACTAAAATACTCTGACGAACTAAAATAACTGTTCGATTGCTGAAATCGAAATAGCTAGCATTCAAGATGGTTTACATATAATTTTGCGCAAATATTGTTGCGAACAAATTACAATTTGAGAAAGGACAAAGTGTTGAAAAAATTCCACGAGCGGGATTCGAACCCGCACCCCATGACATGCCGGGTCAGGTGCATTGATTCATGATTCGTTCAAGATTGCTTTCTGATAGTAACAAGTTAAATGCTTAGTGACTGTATTGGTACGATTGATGGCTTTGAAAATACAATCTATAAAAAATCAATATTGATGTATACGCCCCATATGTATATACCCCGTGTGGTGCCGGGGGTAAAGAATTGCGACACCCCATCTCTTCCCGTGGGTGTCGTAGAAGGCGACTATGGGACTATTCTAGAAGATGGGCAGCAGCATCACTCTGTGATTTTTCTCACCTTACTGCGATCGTCAACCCGCCTGCCAAGCATGGCGATTATGGCAAATTCCCCTCAAAATGATTTATCCTTGAGGTAGGCCTTGGTCCAGCAGTGGACGTCTTTTTGGCTGAGATGAGATGAGATGAGATTGATGTATATTTCTGCCGTTATGCAACTGTGTCCTGAATTGCTGTGTTCCATTAAATGAGATGCAGTACCTAATAATACTAATGATACACAGGTCTACCTGTGAGTCATCCAAATCTGTTCAGCTATTTTGGCGTCCTTAATGAACAAACACACATCGATCAATTTAAATCAAGATAAGGCCAGAGTTCTGCCATAATTATCCAAGCCAAATATTAGTCGACATTGAAATAGCTTTAAAAAACAAAACCAAAATAAGTTTTATTATATGTTGCGAAAACAGGACTCACTTCTTTACAGCTTCCAAGATGAATAGGAACAAGAAACTGGCTCCTTGTAGTCATCGCCAGCTCATATACGAGAACGGGTTATAAACCACCACGCGGGCCCAGTACAGATTGGTGGTTGTTAACGACTGTTAACGAAGCACGAAGGAGCTCTAGATGACAAATTTTTGGCCACCCATCTGATGACCGGCCTTTACGAAAGTTGCTTAACCTCAGCACTCGCAGACCGGGCGCGTTAACCACTGCGCCATCGAGCTCCTCCTCCTTGTAGTATTACAGTTCAAAGGCGCTTTAGCGCCTATGAACTTAATAATATAATATGTTATTTCGGAGATTCGGTGATTCTGTCCAGTCCAAATTCTGCATTTCTATTATGAAACATGTCTATTGTTATAAGTTTGACCAGAAATACTAAAGATTGGATTTACAGCAACATTAAGATGAAACGTACATATTTAATGGTCCGTATGCGAAAACGTTATGTTATGCGTCGTTACGAGACTTGAAAGTATGACGAAACAGGCGAAAGTGCCTTAAGAATGGAAGCAGCGAATTACGAACAAGTAATTACTGCACAGCTATTGACAATGAAGCTGTAATATCTATTATGCGACCGAAGAGAGTCGGGGTCATCACTTTTAATAGATTCGATTATAACTAATTGTTTGAAACGTCCAGTCATCGACCTCGGCAAGTGGCAAAAAGAAGCCAACGCCGTTGCGAAATTAAAAAGCAAAAATCGTGTCGCGAGTTTAAAATGACCAACAGTTCTCCATTGTAGTGAAACTATTTATTATGTTTTGTTTTTTAATTATTTTTTATTATGTCCTAACAGTGCTTTCCAGTTTGCTGTAATGCCCAGTAAAAAATAAAAATGCTAATTATTGGCACGTGAATAAATTACCACATCTTTGTCGGAATCGTAAATAATGACTACCATTTGTCTGCGTCCTTAAATGTAATAAGCAATTAATTCTTAGAAGAAAAACTGATGGCAGAAGCGAGCTATTGGAACAGTTTTAAATAATATAATTATATTCGAATTTTAAATAACTTAATTACCGAAACGTGAACAGTGATATAACGTAGCCCGGCCCGCCTCGCACTCCTGCGCCGCGCCGCTCGGGTAATGTCGGCAAAAAAGCGATGAAGTCTCGTGACGTCGCAACAGGGTCCACCATAATAACTCGCGTGAGTAATGGTGAGGTCGATGCCTTGTAATAATGCTTTTTATCCCGCGGGTTTTTTGGCCTATCACGCATACCATGTGTAGACATGACGTTGAAATAGATTGGTGCTGACGTTTTGGTTCGAAAATCATGAGGGCGCTTTTAGCTTGGCTAATGAATACCTAAATTAATTACTATAATAACGCTGAGCTTTCGTAAAAGTATTGAAGCGAGGACGAGGGCTTGCACTTCCTTGTTTCATTATGTTATTATCGTGCTTCAACTTTTTTTAAATAATTTATGATTTAAAGTTGCATCATAATTGCTTTTAACTGTTGAATTTGAATTGAAAAACGCGTAGGTACTAGGTGGTTGTAGCAGAGTTCTAGTTCACTATCCCACACCACCGTTATACTCATTACGGGATTAACGTAAAGGCAAAAAAGGCACGTCCCAATGAGCCCCGCGTCGTTTAAGGGCCCATTGGTAAGATTTTTTTTTTATTTTTTTTGCTAAGCCACCAAGTTAGGGGCCCGAAACATGCAGTGCCTAGGGCCTTTACATGGCTAGGGCTTACAGGGCTAGGGCATTTACAAAATATATAAATAATATAAATAAATAGTATTAATTTTAGCCAACGAAACATAGTTACAATAGTTCTGTCAAATTAAATGATAAAATGGGAACCAATAAAACAAACAACATAAGAACCGAGAGCCAGGGTCGGCAACGCGCGACAGTAACTTATGGTTTAACCAACGTTACTCAGTTCCCATCAGGTGGGCTGTGCGTTCGTGTACCCTTAATAAACAAATCTGTCGTACTCCTAAAGAAAGATCAGCATAACAATATTTTTCTACTCTCGCATAATGGCCAGCCCTCGCCGCACAAAGCACGGCGCGCCGGGCCGCAGTGGGTGTTAATGATATACGCCGACTGCTTCATTCATATGTATCGGGCGCGCGATTTTTTCGCGCGTTTATCACTCCTGTCACTGTCATCGACGCCTCGCACAATAGAGCAAGGTATTGAACCTTCTTTAAACTTGTTTTAATTATGACCATGGAGGTAGTTTCACATCACAAAAGCCCTGAAGTATATTATTAGTTTAGAAGACATCGTTACTTATGGCTAGAAAAAGTGGCTTACAACATTACTCGATGCGATGCTCATGAACATAACAGAGTTGTGCTAGCGCTTTTAATATTTTAAATAAAGCACATCTTATTTTATGCAACAAAGTATCGAAATATGCACTAAATATTTCAAAGATGCACTATGACTGCTCTCAGCTGTTGGTAATGATGATTTATACCGGGATTATCATGTGTCCCCATAAGCGGAATAAATTGAAACGTTGCGCACGCGCCGACAAAGTGCGCTGTTCGCGCTATCGTGTTTATTTTGTCATAATCAAACTTCTTTATTGCGAATATAGGTAGTAGGTGCAAGAGTTGGATTACAATATTCCGCGATGCTATATTCTGCCTTTTGGCATGCGATGATAATATAACCTTATGATTATTTGAAATGTAACAATCTACTCATGTTTAATTTTAAAATATTTTTAACTTTATTATGAGACGACCAACTTAGCTTTTTGTGACCATGGACCTTATGTAAAGGTTAGAAACGTCAGGATAAAATAAAGAATATATCAAAAATAAGCTTTA
Source organism: Eudonia mercurella (assembly GCA_963082485.1). Taxonomy (NCBI): domain Eukaryota; kingdom Metazoa; phylum Arthropoda; class Insecta; order Lepidoptera; family Crambidae; genus Eudonia; species Eudonia mercurella. The sequence goes on along the minus strand of OY720030.1, from coordinate 1,788,482 downwards.
ATTATCCCGAAAATCTAGTATAAAAAAATATTTATATTTAAGTATTATCAGTTTTCTTTAAATATAAGGTAGAAAAAGAGCGCATCTTTTATTTTAATATAGTTGTAAAAATAATATAGAATACTGAACCAATGCAATATTGCAACGTGCCCTGCCCGTTAAAGGGTTAAAGCACAGTTCGCGTGATCCCATCTTTCTCTGAAGGGTAAAAAGATCAGCTCCACAATTTTTAATAATGGCAGGTTCATTTATACGCATTGTCTGGCCGGCCCGCACCAGGCGCCGGCTCGTAACTAATCGTCTGCAGGGTGCATGTTCTTAGCACACATTTTATTGTTAACCTTGGGACATGCAACGGCGTCGTTAAGGCATCTCCAATTATCCAATCTTCGACTGCAGCATAGGTCAGGCCGATTTAATAAAATAGCACAGTTGTTCGTGTTTTTTAAAAGGTCAATTTTGCGAATGGCTGTTAGCGGTGGATAGTTAGAGGCATCTTTATGTGATTTTTTTCAACAAACATTTTTTTCAACAAATATTCGAGTGATAGAAAATGTATTAGGTTCGTAGGCATTCTCTATCATCCAAATTATTCAAGCTGCCATTAACGGCATAGCCGATTGTCTCGCTTCTGAGGTAAGATTTTTAAACAGGTAAAAATTATGTACACACAGTAATATCAATTACGAGTGCCATTCTACTCGTATGTGATGTCACTGATGATTATTTTGACACTAAATAAACAAGTTGTAATTAATTCAAGATTTTATTTCAAAAACTAATAAATAAATAATTTATTTGCTTTTTAACATGGTATAAAGATGTTACAAAATACATGGGTGAACCACATATTAAGCTAATCTAAAATATAGCATGCAAAACATTAGTAACACTTAAACTATGAGCTCTACATAAATACTTCCGAATTTCACAATATATGTTTAAAATAAAATGATTTATAATTTTTTATCGAAAAATTCTTTAATATTATAAAAATTATTATCGTTTAACCATTTATACAAATATACTATGGTATGATAACGTCTTTGTTACCTTATTTGTCACAAAATGTAGGGCACCCGCTTTAAACTGCGTTAAATGGTAGTCATAACAATCCAGCCTGCATTGCATCTTCATGCCGATCTCCGTAGCCGAGTGGCTTGCACGCCGGACTTTGGGCGGCGCTAACTCTGAGGTCACGGGTTCGATACCCGGTCGGGTCAAAGTGGAAAACTAACTTTTCAATATTGTGTCTGCGTGGTTGTGGTACCGTCGTTGTTTCTGATTTCTATAAAATGAGTTCTTTAGCTACTTACCTTGGGATCAGAACAATATATGTGATGTTGTGTAATTTTTTATTTTTTATATTTTTATGTTCCTTTGCCCCCAGTGTACACCGACCAGCCGGTATCGTCCGCGTCGCCGCCCACGCGCGACAAGATCAACGGCGAGGAGAAGGCGCGCTCGCGCCGCCGCGACACCTGGCCCGAGCCAGCCAGCGGGCCAGCGGCTGATGACAACGGTATGCCTTCGCCACATACTTCAATACATAACTGTCTAAATACCACATAACTACAGGAACCACCTTAGAATAGAGAGGTCTCATCAAGTAGGCATATGTAATAGCATCTATGGTAACGAAAAGCACGATGGCGCAGTGACCCAGTCTTTTATATAGGCAATATTCGCAAAATCGGTCATCGGACGGATGGCCAAAATTTTATCATGTCGAGCTCCTCTCGTGAAGCTGTTGGTCCCGGCTGCATTAGCAGTCGTTAACTACCACAAATGGGGCCGGATGATGGTTATGACTTGTTCTCCCTATCCATCCATAGGGATGGCTCGTGCTCCAGCAGTGTAGACATAAAAATGAGCTGAGGATAAGACAACAATAATATTAAAACAAATTTTTAAAATATTAATTTTGATAATATTATAATTTTTAATAAAATATGAATTATTAATTTTCGAAAGGAGAACAACCACTTTGTATGGAGCTTTGGTACCCGTAATAAGTTTTTTGTACAGCTACAAAACTTTTGCCATTTTAAACCTTATTATAGTAGTATAATTATTGTCTTTATTTGAGTTTGCTAGCTAGTAGAGTTAACGAGATAACTCAATTAGTTTATTGAATTTAAAAAAAAAAACTAATTTAATTAAGAAATGTTATTTCCGTTATTAACAATATTCTAAACCTTTTTATTATTTATGTAAAACAACCTAAAGGCATATTACGTAAATTATAGGTATATAAAAGTACAGACACACATGCTCATTATAGAGCATGCTTAAAACTAGCTGCTCTGCAAGTGTTCACATTTGCCAGCAATAAGCATGCTAGTTTGCTATGCTAGTGACACTAAACACTATAGGGCAGGGTGACTGACGTCTGACACCGAGTGACAATGACAGATAAGCCTCGCGGTTTGAATAGACTACCATTGACAAGGGCACAACTGAAAAAAATCGATTGGTTATCGATTACATTGATTTATTAAGTTACATAAAATAATTATGTTATTTTCTCAAT
>OY720030.1:1761879-1785749 GCA_963082485.1 Eudonia mercurella | reverse complement strand
GTATAAACAATCATTATATTATTAAACATTTTGTTTGTTAAAATGGTGTAGGTTGGACAAGGAACAGGCGCTGGCGGAGGAGACGCGCGCGACGCTGGCGGCGCTGGACGCGATGCGCAAGGCGCACGAGAGCGAGGTGCGCCGCGAGGTGGACAAGTTCAAGGCGGAGTTCCTCAGCCGCGGCGCCGCGCACGACCTGGAGCAGCTCAGCGAGCGCCACCAGTCAGTACACACACATTCATTCATGACTTGGTGCCGTTTGTACAAATTTAACAGCTCATTCTATGTCCTCGATGCTTCCCTACGGATGGATAGGGAGAAAGGGCTTTATTTTTTTTCATAATTTATGTTTTTTTTTCATTATTCACATAACATGTTCCATTTGTAATCTTGTCCACTCGTAATATTGTTCTAAATTGATTTTAACCATGAAGACCTGTTATTGCCCCTCTGCTATATCAAAAGTTTCATGAGCTGTTGGTTTTCCATACATAAATAAATAAAATAAACAGAACACCACGCGAGCCCAGTGCGGATTGGTGGTTGTTAACGACTGCTAATGCAGCCGGGACTAACGGCTTTACATGCCCTCCGAAGTAAAGTCCTCCTTACTCCTTGCTCGAGACTTTCGGTCACTCATACGATAACTGGCCTTTGCGAAAATTACTTAACCTTTAGTAATCACAGGCCGGGCGCGTTGACCACTGCGCCATCGACCTCCTCATTTAGCCAGTGTCAAAATTATACATTGAATGTTCAATATTTTCTTTCTTTGATATTGGAAGAAAAATGAAATGATTGATGATAAATTATTTTTCCCTTAAACCACTTAAGAATCAGTAAAGATGTAAGACTACGTAGAACTTAAAAAAATGCATTCATAAACTCGCTTAGTTGGTCTGCTGTTGTCTTTAACCCACCGTGCGTTATGACCCAAAATATCCTAGTATTTCTTAGATGCTTTTGGAAAACAAAACCTACGTAGCATATAACTTGTCATTTGCTAATATGTAACTACTTTTATAATTTATATATTTTAATAGCAGTATGTTTTCTTAAATCTATACTAATATTATAAAGAGGAAACCTTTGTATTTTTGTATGTATGTATTTTTTCAACGAATTAACTCAAAAACTACTGGACCGATTTTCTTTCACCATTAGAATGCTACAGTAGCGCTGAGTAACATAGGCTATATTAAAACGACCGTTTAATTTTCCAATACAAAATGATTTGTTTGTTTTGTTGTCATGGAAACCATTGATATATATTTAACTCAATGATGGAAACTGTCATAGCGGTACGAAGTCCGCCGGGTCAGCTAGTATAAAATAAAATAAACATTAGTAAGCCGCTAACAACTAACGTCAGTCAATGCTAACGTGTTCCTTTATATCGCAGGCAAGAGCTGGAGGAGATCAAGCGCGAGATCCTGTCGCTGTCGGAGAAGTACTCGGTGAAGTGCGTGGAGTCCGCGGCGCTGGAGGAGCGCCTGGCCGCTGCCACCACGCAGCTGGCGCACGCGCGCAACCACATCATGCAGCTCGACGCCAGGTCAGCTGATGCAACGCCCCAAAAGCCCTAGATCTTGTCAGAAGCTGTCGTCTGCTGTGAATACAGACACAATACAAATATATTTTTTTAGCAAATGGATCAAAAGGTTCACTACACCCATTTGTTACTAGTCGTTGCTTAGTTCCTCTCACTTGCCACATTTGAGCACTGTTGCGTTTTTGCACTTCCAGAAAAAAATTGCCAAGATAACGATAGCGAAGGTCAGATCCAGACATTATCTTTTTAAGTCGAAAATTCAATCATCAAAAGTAATTTTACGCTAATATTAACTTATATATACTTATATAACTTACGTATAACAGGTTTTTTTACGACCTTTACCTATTTAATGTTCTTTTATTTGTGATAAAATATCACAGAAAACCAACAATAAAACTTTTATTTACAGAAACAAGCAGCTGCGCGCTCACATCATATCAGAAGCGAACGAGATCAAGAACGGTGAAGCGTCGTCGCTCGCGCAGCTCATCGAGGACACCGCACCGGTACGAACCAACCTCAGATCTTAACTGCCGACACACCACACGCTTGCACCGCCTAACTGCCGCGCTTCTATCTTGGTCATCTCACCACTTTCCAGCGTAAACGCCCACGCTTGCATGACGTCATCGCACGTAACATTACCATTGTAACAAAAGTCGTTTCATACATGTCTTCCTAAAGACGTTTTTGATAAAATTGTTCAAAGTTGAAAAACAGTTATTTGCAATTGAATATCTACAATCAGTCTATCACACCCTCTTTGTAAATAAATGTTGTTGTAAAAACTTTCCAAATTACGCACAAATTGAGCTAAAAGAGGGTGTTCCTAATTGGCATATAAAAGCACGTACGGTCAGCGTCAGTGTTCTAAGCGTTTAAACCTACCAAAATATTTTAACAAGAGAAAAAACGACCTTATGTCGATGGAATTCAGGTACAGTTTTGATTGACGTCTGACAACAAATGAAAGTGCACCTAAATTTCTTGTAATAATGTTGATTTTGATCAAATTTTCAGACATTTGGAAAAGTTTGAATGCTTAGATTATTTTGACGTACACAAACACTATTCGTGATTGGTCCTTCGAGCCGGATAGACAGCCACGTTTAGCTCAGTCGGTGCGCATAGTAGTCCACTGTAATTTGGCCCTGGCGTGATGGTACATTGGGTGCACTAACAGCATGGGAGGGCGGAGGCGCCGCTGTGGGTGCACCTGCGACGCCTCGCCGCCGCCTGGCAGCGGCCGGACCCCCGCACAGGTAACGTAACTCCCTACAAGATATCCCATCTTTATCAATAACATTATGTAGATTATATTTATTTTTTTTTTTATATAAAGAAGATACACGTTACACTGTAGAATATAGACTCAGCAGATTCGCATATAAGTTTTTCTTACTGATATAATATACATTTTTGTTTTCCATTTTAACCGCATACCTATTTCACGCCATTCCAATTATAACTTAATTAAAGTGGTTTCAAATTGTTATTTTTGCAATAATAATGCTTAATTCATATCGAAAATTATAATATAACGCCCGCAGGAAAACGCTTACGTGTGTGATTGCAAAACCATTTTTGATTTATTGTTTAAACGAACCGCTTTGCACCTCGGGGTTTTTATACTAATTAAGTGTGGTTTTATGTTCATGCATGAACGCTAACTAAAATTTTTTTTATCAAATATTTGATTTTATTATTCAATTATTACTAATATTTTGATATTTACGAATTTTAAATAAGGCATCCAAAAAACAGTAGGTATATTTTCTACAAGACTTATCTTAAAATTACAATTAAAAAATTATATACACTTTTAAACTTTGGCGTTCCATTTTAAACCAATACTAAGTTAAAATATGATGGGTTGGACAGTTGTTTATAATAGAATGTGTGTGCGCAGGGGAAGTCTTCAAGGGGGAGTCCTTTGCTGGAGGCGGCGCGGCCGGCGCGACCCGCCAAGATACAGTTCGCGAAGACCGAGAGCACCAGGAACCTGCAGCTCTCGCCCGTGCAGGTCCATAGCACATATACCTTTTTTTTTAGATAGCCTATTTCGTCTTACTGCTGGGTAGAGGCCTTCCCTTCCACCTCCCAAACAACAACATCCCTCAACATAACTATTACAAAGATATATATTTTTTCGATTATATTATTTAGTTCATTTTAGGGTTGACTACAAGGTTCTTTAAAACAAAATGCCTTTTCCAACATTTATTAGTACATTTATAAGTAATAAAGCATATACGCGATATAACGTAACGAACCTTAAACTGTCCATGGAGCAGAAAGTATGTTTCCCTACTAAGCACAAGGATACTTTTATAGGTCATAATTCCTTTATAGCACATCGTACGCATGACTCGTCTTTAGCCTTTTAAATGTTCGTCCCACAGAACTGAGGACGTCGCGTCGCTGCGCGGCGGGCGTGGTGGCCGAGCGCAGGAAGCGCTTCCAGCTGTGACCGCGCCGCGCCACACACCAACGGTAGCGTCCGGCTACGCCACCACTGCACTAAAGGCGTAGTGCTAGTTTTGTTACGACAATCACTCGTAACCGATCACCGATGCGCGTACGCAGGCTTGGCGTAACGAAACTCCTGCGCCGCTGTACGTCACACCCACCACGCTAGCACCTGGCCACTTAGCTTGCACCGTCCCCCATGTACGCGACTCACTTCCGATTTTTACTATAATCGAATACGTGGTAGATTGTATTAACATGACATATTATTATTATCGTTATATACGTACGTATAAAGTATATTATTTAAACACATGACAGCGTATAGATGAAATATCCACAATTTTTATTAACTAGTAGTAAGGTATAGATCGTCAGACGTTAAATTAGCGATCGGATTCTATTTGAAACTGTTGACTTTACTGATTTGACAACTGCGATATTACTATTATTATGTCTATGTTAACATATTTTATCACAAAATATTATATATGTGAAAGTTGATAGATCGTAAGTTCATATATAAAAATTGTCACAAAATGTACTACCTACGAGGTGACCGTTTATGACACGCGCGCACCCGAAGGCCGCGACGACGAGAAGCTATTCGCTTAATGTTATACTTGTTTCTATTTAAGGCATCCAGTAACACGAGTATTCAACTTAAATTATTGTTATCGAAGTACTGACTCCTTAATTGTATATCTAGGTTTAAGTTACGTTATTAAGACCAAAAACAAGATTATATCCCTATAAGAAGTGGCCAGAAAGTTTTCCCACCCACCACACGAATTGTATATAACGTTATGCATTGTTTTGTACTGTGTAATTTTAATTAACTGTAGAGTGTACATTACTTTCTTTCTATTTAAAAGCCTATCCTTTCTTTATTTAAGTTCTTTCACTAATTTCCTAAGTTAGCCGTAGTGCGTTGGTTAGTGATGTTATCTTATACTACCTACTTGTAAAAATTGTACGTTTTATGTAAATACTAACGGTCCTTTTACGTTTCGCGACCAATTTTCTAGTGTATCGTATTTCATTTTAATCTTTAAGGAATCGTTACCAAATATTTTCGTATTTATCACGTTCACTCTAGTGGGTGTTCGGGACGACGCGGCATGCGATTTGTGCATAATGACTGTACTTCACGTCAGAAATATAAATACCAGTATAAGCTGCGCTCCGATAATTATGAAGTAACAAACTTCGCAAATCTCCGCATAAGTGTAAACTGGTGGCGTCTGATTATTCAATACTAATCATACAACACATTGATGATTATTATTAAATATTAGTAAATGGTCGCAGTTTTACAAGGAAGTGCTAAAATGGGAACTGATAATCACCTATAACGTATGCCGCTGTTTCCTGTTAGACTCACATGCCTGTTCATTATTTTTTTTTTGTAGATTTATACATAACATAGAATATATGCGGACGTGCAAGATATATTGTACACGAGTTTTTTAATAGAACTTTATGAAATGTTCCACGAGATTTATATATAAAGCGTGAGATGGATCACGCGTGGCATACGTCACCTGCAAAAATAAGTTTTACAAAAATGTTAGGTATTTTAAAAGAGTATTATTTTGATTTCAGAGGCTAATGGCAGGTCGCGTATGCCACGCTGTATGCGCAAACGCATTTTTTTATATTTATAGAGGCAAATTATATTGTTTTAAACATTAACACATTATTTTAGACAGTTAAAGTTTGACGTTTTCAGATTTATCTTTAGTACAGTCGGCGTTCAGTAATTGTTTGAAGCAACACAATTGGTCAGACAAACACAGCATTTAAGAAAAACTTAATTTTTATCTATTACTCAAACAATCCTAATTTAAGATTGAAGCAAAAATATGCTGCAAGTTTCAGGAATAGGACTTTTTTCATGTGAATATATTTTTGACTCATTAGGTTGCTTCGACCAACCTGCTGCTGACCGTGGCTAACCTTTGTGTCATTTTGTGTTAACTCGTTACCAACTTTCGAAGTGGGCATTTGAAATCTGTCTTCCGAACACGTACTTTCGTATTTTCACTTTGTTGTGTACAGTGTGTCACTTTAGGTACGGACCGAGACGGGGGCACCTCTGTAACTTTATCGTATTGCTCAATGTTATCTAGTTGCGTTTAGTAAGAGAGAATACCAAAACGATCGCTCGCGATGTAACTGCGTGCCCACGGGGCGAGGTGTAACCACACTGCTAAATATATTAACTTATGTTACGGCTCTCCCCTTGAATCAGTAGACGTTGTTTTGATTTATGTAACAAAGATTTTTTAAATAAACTACTTAATACAATGTTATTGTTTTATTTTAAAAAATATTTAAGCGTAAACATATTTCTATAAGGCAAGTCGTTGACAATATCTAATTTATACACACAAATAGGTGTACAGTCATAAGCACGGTTATGTACGCAATTATGACTCATAATGTAATGATGTACAGTCAAAAGTGTGTACATATCTGTGTTTGTAATTGTACACAGACCAATAAATAATACAGACGAGCTTTGTCTAAAAACTATTTTACATAAAAAACTTAATTTGGGAAATACCTTTTAATGTGATACACCATAATTTGTAATCTTATATTTATAACACAATATGTCAGGTCACAATTCTATGTACATTGTTGATTGTATCAGAGTAAAAAAATCTAGATAAATAGCCTACGCGAAGTTGCACGAGACAGTAATACTTGGCCAGTGGCACCACCGCTGGTCTTCGTCTATTTCGTGAAAAACTACACTAAGGAGTTTTTTTAAGTAAAAATTATAACTAAATATGTAAGACTGATGTCTTACATACTTTTTGGTGCAACCTTTATCAGTCATCCTATAATTAGCTTTATATATAAGTGAAGTTCACTTCATGTTATATTAATTTATCTTTCTTTATATTTTTTAGAGGCTCGGGAGCAAGATTCTCGCTCTTGACTAGTCCACTAGTCAACCAAGCCCTGTCGTTATGCCTTATTACACCTCGTGAATCATTATGGCGCCAAACAGCGTTCTGCATTTTTGTGATTCAGGGTATGATATGCAGAAAATTACTAGACAAAGGGGCATAATACCCAAGGCCTAAAATGCATGGTGACCACACCTTGAACAAGTTAGAAAGACTTAGGAAGACTCAACTCAATTAGCTCAGTTAACGGGACCGTAATTTTTAAAAACATTTATTTTAATGTCAGCCACTTTCCTCACAATACATATCTGCAAATTTATCACTATCAAAATAAGTCAATTTTTTGATATTTTTATTTTAAATACTGTTACATACATAAGCATTATGCGAGGAAAATGATCGTAAGCTAACATATAAAATTTAATGGAATCTTACAACTAAAATTAAAAGCAATGTTTTGATATTTTTGGAATGCTAATAATAACAACAACTCTATTAGCATTATGGACATAAGCTTTTGATTTCGTGAAGTGTCGTCAAAGTGGCCGCTTTGACATAAATAATACAAGTGAACGCTACTAAAACCACCATCTAATAACAAACTTACTGAGTGCTCGTAATCCTTTTCCTAATTCGGAAATTATTAGTTTTTTTTTATTATTTTTTAAAATACTTACCTAGTGTAATTTCAATATCCTAATAGGGTTTATGTTTAAGTTTCTGTGTCACACGCCTTCACATAAGACTAACACAAAGTGTCAAATGTCCTCAATAGACTTTGAATTTTATAACTGTGGAATATGGTTGAATTTTTATTGAATTTGACAGTTCTGGATAGTCCGATGTGCAGGCGTTAGTACTATGTACAACCTTTACACTACACGAGTGCAATAAATGATTTCATTTCATTTAAACTTCCTTCACAAGTCACATTACACATATATCTGGGGTCAGCACAGCACTGTGTACACTACACAGTACACTTACTTAGGTACACCTTGTGCCTAAGTATAGCTTTTGGGCTCCAATCATCCAAGTCGTATAAGATGCGTGTGCACCTCACAGGTGTATGAGCGGGTGGTCGGGCGCGGCGGGCTGGCGGGCGAGGCGCGCGCGCCAGCGGCTGCGGTCGGCCAATACGCCGCGCCCGTGCGCCGCGTGGATGTCGCGGAACGGGACCTTCTTACGCGGCACGTCGGGCCGGAGGTTCTCCTTGTCTGGAAACCATTTCCATTATAAGGGCCTAACTAATAACTAAAAAATACAAAAAGAAAAAGGGGCAGACGACCCCAAAGAAAGTCAGATGATCTAAAAAAGATTGCTGGCCCGATGTAGAAGAGGCTGGCAATGTATAGGGATGATTCGAGGTCATCGGAGGCCTTTGTGTCTAAAGACACGCTGCACGTGGCACTGTTTTATTATAAACTTGTTTAGTTTAATAATATTATAATTTGTTAATTAAAATTACATTTGACGGCTAATAAAAGGCTTTGAAATTGAAATTGAACCAATAAACAGAAAGTATAAGCTTGGAATAAATGTTCCGTAATTATCGTGTATATTTCACATCAAATTAAAGTAAAACAGACAAAACAATAAAAATTCAAAGTTAAGTTTTTTGAGTTTATAACCTGTTTGTTATTAGTTACTAGTCCCTCAGTGGTGGAGGAATCCTAGTGAACTTCCATCTTCGACCTCATAATCCCCACTTACTATGAGGTAGGATGACAGGAAGGCACTTTCCTATTGCGAATTTTGAAATCATAGTCGCTATCCAGCATTTTACTAAGACTTAACTTACATTAGTAGTAGTTATTACAGTAGTAGTCGACATTGAATTTGGCTTATAAAGTAAAAATAGATAGTGTTGATTAATTTCGGCGAGTTGGATTGAGCCACGATAGCATAGTTGGCAGTGCACCTGACCCGGCGTATCATGGGGTGCGGGTTCTAATCCCGCTCGTGGAATTTTTAAACACTTCCTTTTTTTTTTTGTTTTAAATTACAATAGTATTCATTAGTTATTTGTAAGGTACTACTAAGCTAGCTACTGAAAACCAGAAATTAGTGAGATTAGAGTAGTTGTTAATGCACTCAGCCCGCATTGGCTAAGGTTAAGCACTTTCGCAAAGGCTAGTCATCGGATGGATAACTAAAAGTTTATCATCTTGAGCTCCTCCGTGCTTCGAAAGGCATGTAAAGCCAATAGTCTCGGCTGCAGTTAACAACCACCAATCTGCACTGGGCCCCTGTGGTGCTTTATCGCCCTTTCTCCCTATCCATCCATAGGGAAGGCTTGTGACCCAGCAGTGGGGACATAATATGAGCTGGTGATGATGATGATGAGTACTCACGGTGGCGGCTGCCTGGCACGGTCTTGCCGTCACCCTCAAGCCCGCGGTTGAAGGGGTTGTAGCGCTGCCCGCGCGGCGGCACCTTCGGCTCTTCATCCGGCGGTGTGATCGTCACCAGCGCGGCCGCGTCCGCCGCCGCTTCAGCTATCAGATACAAAGGTACCATTTGTTTTTACAATAGATATGATTTTTAATTTATTTACTGGCTCGCTACAAGACCTCGATCCTCTTTCAAAGTTTTATTTTTGCAACAAATAGTACCTCACTTCACTGCGGTTCAATCTATTTATCTTTGTATCAAAATTCATCAAAATTGATTTAGTGGCTAAGATATGAAAACATTCCAAATAGACCGACGAACGGAGATACTGTTGCATTCATAATATAAGTTAGGTGATTAAGAGTTGACGTCCCATAGATAGTTATTATTTGGATCAAAGTAAAGACCTTGTGCCTCGTCCAGCTGCCGCTGCAGCTCAGCCACCATGAGCTTCATGTAGTCATAGCTGGCACATGCCAGAGCCTTCATCCACGCCTCCATGGAAGCCTGGGAGTTGGTGCACAGGAAGTAGGTCCGCCCGCCTTCACATTGAAACACTATTTTGAAACTGTATGCCTCTTCTTCAGTAAGTTCTGTAAAATAAGTGCAGCGAAATATAGAAGTAAGTTTCTGAAATGATATTTATAATGCGTCACCACTTTTAGTAACTTCAGTTAAAAAAAAAATCACAGATATCGCAGGTCCTTGCAAGAATCGTTGAAAATGAATACAACAATATACGAAAAAAAAAACATTTTATTTTAAATAACACATAACAAGTTAATTATTATATAAAGTGACCTTATATATAATATATATAAGGTCACTTTTTATCAACTGCAAATATTTTGACAAAACATCTAATTTTTTTTTACTTTTCCTGTCACAAAAATTGTAATATTTTTAAGAGCTGCCTCTCTGTTGGTTTCTTTGAATGACTAGGCGCACGTGTAAGCGGTAAAGGCATTGCGGCCTTTCTGTTTCGGCTCCTTTGAATTGAAACTACCGAAAGCACTTTATTTTTCTTTTAATCTAAATGTCTTTTGGCGTTTTTCTTGAAAACTAGCATAGTTTATATAATTGTTGTTGAATTTATTCTCAAAATATTTGCAGTTGATAAAATGTGACCTTATATATATATTTTTTTTTACCACACTTGGTCCACTGCACCGTCCATTCTCAAATTCAAAACCGGCGCACGGATTTTAACTCGAGTTCTCTTTTATGCATTGCACTGGCGCAATAGTATTACAACACTGTACTTAATTACATTACAAAAATATAAAACCTTTAGGCGTGAAAGAGGAACAAACATCCATCCATAACCGATTTTCAAAATTTTTTCGCCATTTTATAGCTTAACTAATACTCTAGGACCTATTTTTTTCTTAAGTCAGTCTTTTTTTTTAAATATTTACAATGTAGTATACAAACACCCCCCAAAAACCCGATATTTTTTACATTTTTCAAAATTTCAAAAAAAGTTTCCAGCCGATTATCAAAATTCAAACGCTCACATGTGTCTCGATAAATTCCTCAACTCTTGGTACTATTTCCATCTTGATTCCTCCAAAATCCTCGCAGCTATAGCCAAAAATACGTCTGAGGCGATTTGCATCTGATAACCATTTTCAATGGTAAAATTTAGAGGAAAACTACTTATTTTAAAAAACTATCACAACATACCACAGACTGCAATAAATAATTTTGAATTTGAATTTGACTTTCCAAGTCACACATAAAACTTACTATTAAGACATTGAATTCTCTAATAATGTTTAAAATGCATTGAAAAATATGTGTAGGTATTAGCTTATTTCTTGTATGATTAATCAAATAAAAAACTTAATAGACTTTCTTACCAATAGTGCATCCCTCGAGGATGATGACTCCAACTGGTTCTTTGTCCCCTTTTTTATCAAAGTAGAAAAGGAGGTTGCCTTTGAGAGTGCACCAACGCTTCTGGTAGCTCTTGCCAACCTCACCTCGCATGTCCAGCCATCCGTCACGGTCTACCGGCGTCGCGGACGACGCAAAAGCGGATAAATTTTTCTCATTTATCTTCATAATGAATATTTAAACGGAAATATGCATAAATCTACCGCATCTGCCGACGAGCACAAGATATGCGTCAATTGATCATAAAATGTAATCTAAACTTTATTCTTTGGCGAGAGCATAGAATAATGATGCAACTTATAAATAATTATATGGATATTCTTTTAAATGTATTAGTAAAAGCATTTCTTTTGGGCTATTTTTCAATGTCTTGTTCTAGCGACTGACCTGACACTGACATAAGGCATGAAAAATAACTTGACAGTGACAAACTAATTTTTTTTTGTGTTTTAGTTCTGTAGCAAAAGCAAAGAAAAGAAGCTAATACAGGCAAATCTTTAGTTTATTTTTGTGTAAATGGAGGAGGAATAACTTAACAGTTGGTTTAATGCTCTAAGTTTATAATAACAGTGATCAAAATAGATATTTACACTATATTTATATATTTTTTTTCTTTTAGTAGCTTATAAGTTTTATTGTAAGTTCTATTTCATTAATATAAAGCTGATGATTTGCCGAATAAAATAAAATAAATAAATAAATATTTACCTAAACTTCATGACGAGACACGACATGGCTGTTAACATCATCGAACTTGATACTAATATTCTGCCGAAACTTCCAATTAAACTATTAACATCTTAGAGATGCCCTTGGTATTCACGGTGAGCTCATGAGCTGTGTTTGTACTTTGGGAGCAGGAAACATAAATCGTTTGTCATACCAATTTCCTGAACCGTAGGTAGCACGCTCACGGTCACCCATCCCGCCCCGCGAACTTATAGATTTTGATTTTTAATTCTAGTGTAATCATCTCAGCCAAAAGACGTCCACAGCTGGACAAAGGCCTCCCCCAAGGATCTCCACAACGACCAGTTTTGTGCTGCTCGCATCCAGCGGCTTCCCGCGACCTTCACCAGATCGTCGGTTACGGTCCGGTGAGTGAAAGTACCGGAGGCCCATCCCTCACCCCTTCCCCCTTCTAATTCCTAATTCCTCCTCAAGATCCAACTCCTTCTTCAAGGCTGGCAACGCATCTGCGGTTATTTTGGGTTTGCAGGTGTCCATGGGCGGCGGCGATTACCTACTTCCCTTCAAGTAACACGCCTGTTCGTTTGCCTCCTTTTAATATTTAAAAAAATAAAAAATACGTTGACATGAATTTAGCTTTCAAAGTAATAAAAGTAAATAGTGTTGAATAATTTCGGCGGGACCACGATAGCTCAATTGGGAGAGCACCTGACCCGGTATGTCAGAAGGGTGCAGGTTGAAATCCTGCTCGTGGAAATTTTTTCAACATTTGTTTTTGTAATTTGTTTCGCAAAAAATTTGCGTTAAAATTATATAAACAAAAACAAAAAAAAATTATAAAAAATAAATATATAATTTACTGTAATACTTGCTTAAAATCTTCGCTCCGCTGCAGTGGACAGGGATTTGCGAACTTGTTTAAACATTTTAAGTGCGAAACGCGTTAGTGGAGTGGGGAAACGGGGCAGGGAAGCGGGGAAGTGCGTACAACTGAACTAGCTGCCCGCCGCCTCCCACTTATAACGTAGTGATTACTTGCTCAGTGCTCCCACTAAAATGACTCGTCCTAGCGCCTAGCTCCGCACGCAGTCCGCAACTTCGCTCCGCATTGCTTCCTCTCCCCGCCCCCTGCCTCACTCCCCATTAAATGAACAGACGCAATCCGCAACTCCCCTCCGCATTATTTGGGCAGCCTTAAACCCCCTTAAGGGTATGCCCACTAAAAACTCCTGTACTTCCCTCCATCCAGCTATGTTCTGGGACCGTTATAAACAATATAACCTAGGGACTTCTTTTCGAAAATTAAACAACTCTTTTAAATATGTAATATTTTATTCATAATTATTATTACCTATTTTCACAGTTATTTATAAAGTTATATTAATATCAAGTATTACACTAATTTTGTTTTATGATTTCTAATGATTGCTCCATTAAGAAAATTTTATTTCCACTCAATCATCAGATTTGACCACTTAAAACTAATATATGACAAAATGGTGAGGTCTATTTACAGTACGATCCCAATTCCCTAAAAAAATTGACAATTCACAATAACAAAAAGAGGTCAAAAACGAAACCTTAAAAATAATTCATTCAACTACTCTCACTTAACAACTGTACAAAATATTACGAGTGGTTTCTTTAAAACATGCTCCATTTTACATCGGCAATGTGGGCAAATAATTACTTCGATCCTATGTACAAAAAGACGTTTTACAAAACAAAATATAAACTATATACAACATCATTAAATATTCTCAAATGCTGTAACACATTTAAAACATTTCATATTCAACTAGCATAATTCAGTTAAGTAGCGGTCGGGCCGCTGCTGTTACAATAATAATCACGTCAGCCGCGGCGCGCCGGTAGATGCGACCGACGCCAACGCATCATCACTAGACACTAAGCAACAAAAAGTGACTTGACGATTTGTTTACCAATTTTAGTTTTAGACAGTTTGTTCAATTCGATAAGCTGATTTTGTAAATCTGATAAAACTCAGTCGCAGTCAACAGATACGAAACAAAATTAAATTAAAACCACATTGATAATGAATACGTCTCCACGCGCTCCACATCAGGCGTTGGATCTATTTACACGATTTATCCTCAAGGTACACATGCTACGCTTACGTTTTAATAATATATTAAAATAGAAAATTTCACATAACTACTAAACTGTCGGAGATTCGGCGAATCAACACTATTGTTGCTTCTGTTCGCTCCATAAATATTTTTATAAAACGACAATGTCTAATTATACAAATGCTACTTTCAAACATGATCTAGGGGGCTCTCTTTACAGCTATTTATCTAACTATTGGTGTCAATTTTCAGTTTGTCAACCGATGGTGGTATGGTTTTGTTCATCATCGTAACACGACATTGTATCAAATCTGTTTATTTTAGAATATAACGCGTTTCCCACAAGGCCCGGTACACCTAGGCCGTACACACAAAAGCATGCACCCAGTGTGCCGCGCGGACAGAGTGGATCTTGCGACGGGGCAAGTTTGAGCTTATAGTTCCCTCGTATAAAACTGTACATGAGTAGTATATAACCCCAGAGCTAAGTCAAATGGTCAATTCACCTAATATATTTGTCCCTAATTTGTTAAACTACATGATTAGTGTATACAAATCTAGCTCAAAAACGATAAAACGATAGAATAAAAAGTTATTGTAGGTATTCAAAGTATAAAAAAGCTTATAAAAAATAATGCATTTCAATAAGTAAAACAAATGTCGACATTGAAAATAGTATAAAAAGTAATACCGAGATGAAAATGAGAACCCTGTGAAACGAGATGGTCCGTGGAAGTCCCATTACAAATAATGGTGTTAAAATATCTAAAACACTACACATAGCTAACTCCTTTGGTAATTCATACCGGTTTAACACAATAACATAAAATAAAAATAATATATTACACATACAGTACAACAAAGTAATAATAATATTACAACTGCAGTAGACAACTTGTGACAATGTATTCTTATGAGATTTAGGATACTTGTGGGTGAAACACTCGACACTTTTTCTAAGGTGACGTCAAAACAAGTGATTTATTTTCTAAAATATGGCAACCAGTGCAAGTTATACGAGATGTGCAAGCCTAGCATTAATCCAAATAGTTAAATAAAAGTCAGTAATAGTTTTATACTACCACAAAAATGTTGTTTGCACATTCAACCACGTGAAAAAGTAATTATTTCTATTTCTATTTATTTCGATCAATACTGGACTATAACTTAAATAGTAAATTGAACGGGTTGGACAACAGTTTAAAACTGTTCCAGAATACTTATATTTTTGCTTGTGACCAAATACAAACTTGCAATGGATGAAGGTATTGGTTTCAATCTACGTACATAACGATTCATAACAAAAGTTGTACACAAAATGAGGTTACGGTAATTTATTAGCAGGATAGGGAGAAGAGATCAGGAAGAATGGTTTTATTGAAAGACTGCAATGGAAGTTGCTCCTTTGGCGCAAAGGAAACATTGTCAAAATAATGAATATGAAATGCCCTCGACGAGAATTAATCTCAGATTTATAACGTAACTAATAGTACATTTGGAACTCATCCATACGCCAAATTGGACCTCCGAATGTTACATCAAGTCATAACAATCTAGTATTCCCGGCTTAACTAGCTTATAAAATTTTCCTACTCTAATAACACTCGATATTGATAGGTTTGTGCGTGATAACATTAAAAGTTACTCAGTGTCCGTCCACCACAAGTCGTGTCGCAATAGACAAGTACCGACTACGCAAAATCACATAACTGAAAATAAATATCTTAAAACTTTTCCACGAACGACTTGTAGTGGACTGCAACCTTCACGCGAACACAAACTGCGTCACAGACTTACTATTCCGTACCTGTAACATCGACTTATGAAAACTTTAACCTCTCTTGAGTTGCATTAAACTTAGTGCCAATGCATAATATATATTTAAACTCAAAATTTACGTAAGGGGGAATGTTTAATTACAACAAAAAGTTTCGAAGATCAAATTCAAATTGGAACAGTGATATATATGAAAAATTGAGAAATAATGTAATGCGATAAATTTGAAAAATTTATAAATAATTAGGAAATTCTACGGTCTTCAAATAATTTAATAAATATTTAAATATAAGATACTTCTCTATATAGATAACACATAACTGACGTCGTGCGAACGAGAGAAAACCAATAATACTCACTCAAACTTAACAATAATCGTACTGTAAGTGACAAGGTTCTAAGCGGTTTAGGTTTTCATAAGTCGATTGTACAGTCGGAACCGTATCCGACCGCGGTCATCTTTGGATATATCGCCGACGTTGGACAACGGCGTCTCAATCAAACCTACTTATAACAATTTATCTAAGTACCGTCCTCGGGTCTCACCGTCGAGTATGCGTCTCGCCGGCATCACAAAAATAAATAAGGTAAAATAAATAATAATTTTAATGTTGCACACCTCAGAGGAGTCGCAATGAACTGGGCCCGATACGCCGGCGAGGTTAAAGCGAGTCGTCCGCGGCAGGACGCCGGCCGCCGCCGCGAACCGATTCCTAGTCGCTTCGAGTAAATAAGGCGGCTGAAGCGAGCACGTCTTCAACCAACATTCACAGCTTGGTACACTCAACACTATCATATGACAGTCGACAAAGTGATTCAATTTGTAACAATGCCTAGACACACTCAGAGCAGCGATGCCGTCGAGTCGAGTTTACGGCTTCGGTAAGTATAGCCGCAGGAAGCTCCACCTCGTCGCTACTTGATCTCGGGACTTTCAGTCGGAGGCGGCGACAGTGTAGCAGTCGTCTAACCTCCAGTGGTTAGACGTATGCTGTTGAGGCGGCGTCGGTGCAGGAGTCCTAGTGGTGGGGTGTGGTGGGGTAGCTCAGGCGAGCGCGGCGGCGGTGTGGTAGAGCTGCATGAGCACCTGCACGTGCAGCGGCAGGCACGAGCGGCGGTCGCGCGCCTCGCCGTCCAGCGCCAGCCACGACAACGCGTTGTATCCTTCTAGCACGTACCTGCGGATACAACCTCGGCGATCAGTTACATCCTTTATCATTGCCAGTTTATGAATGTACAACTGCTGGGCTATAACTATACAGATTAATGTTAAATTTATAGATCGACTAGCTGATTAAATACTAGCGGCCCGTCCCTGCTTCGCACGGGTGGACATTTTTTTAATATAGCCTATGTTACTCAGCGCTAATGTAGCATTCTAATGGTGAAAGAATTTTTTAAATCGGTCCAGTAGTTTTTGAGTTTATTCGTTGCAAACATACGCACATACATACATACAAAAATACAAAGTTTTCCTCTTTCATATTATATTCTATTCTTTTCTCTTCTTTATAATATTAGTATAGATATAATATGCATGTATTATACATATAACACTTCCTCTTGAATCATTCTATCTATTTCTGAAAACTGCATTAAAATCCGTTGCTTAGTTTAAAAGTTCTAAGCGTACACACAGCGGGAGTGACTTTGTTTTATACTATGTAAAGATAATAGACGCGGTTGACAAATGAACTTGTTTAAGCGGACGAATGATTCGTTTAATTCGTCCGTGAAAGCGGTACGAAGTCCGCCGGATCAGCTAGTACATATAAAGGAGTAGCCGTCGATGGGTGTGTGGGTGGGTGTGTACCTGAGCACGTCGGTGGTGAGCTGCGAGTCGAGCGGGTGCGCGTGGTGGTCGCGGCGCAGCGACAGGTAGTCGTCGGTCTGCAGGCTGCCGGCGTGCAGCAGCAGCGCGTGCTTGAGGAAGGCGGGGCAGGCGTCGCGCAGGTGGCCGCAGCCCGCCCACCACCACGCCGGCATGCCGCCCAGCGGCGCCGTCGACACCATGTAGCCCAGCGCCAGCGGCTGCTGCAGCACCGTGCCCACCTGCTCCTGCAACCGCACCCCGCCGCAAGCAAAACGAACATTTTTATTTATTTTATTTGGGAAACATACAATACAATTTAGTTTATAAATGTTAAATAAAATTTTACATACATCAGTAAAGTTACCACTTATTACTATTACTACATTATTTATACATAATATTACTACATAAGTTTGGGTAATAGAGTCATCATTATCATCATCATCGGCTCATTTTATGTCCCCACTGCTGGGGCACGAGCCTTCCCTATGGATGGTAGGCAGAACGACCCACCACCACGCGGGCCCTGTGTGGATTGGTGGTTGTTAACGACTGCTAATGCAGCCGGGACCGACAGCTTTACGTGTTTTCCGAAGCACGGAGGATACTAGAGTAAAGGTCCGATCACGACCATCACTGTCGACCTTACATCCACACCGAACACGACTAATAGGGGAGGCACTTTATCCGAGGATGCTGCGACAAAAGCCGAAGACGGAAGCGAAATTCACCCGAAATGCTTGACCACTAAGGGAATAACTAGCTGGAGCTCAAATCTGCTATTGAGTAGCTCGATTCTGATATATCCTCATTCATACCCCCATATTATTATTATTATTATTATTTCTGGTGGGGACGTCGCTGGCCGAACGGACGATCCGCCCGCGTTGTCTGCGGGCCATTTCGTCCTTTTCCCCGTTCTCCCCTTCGAGGGGGTTAAAAGGTTTATCCAGCCCTCACGGCGCCCCGTCAAATCTTTTTGTCTTTTTGGTGAATCTTGCTATCTGCTCCACCTTCAGATCCTTCAGGTCCTCTATGTCTAGTGTATCCGACCTCCATAGCTCCCGTCTTATCTGTGAGTATATAGGGCACTCAGCGAGTAGGTGGAGGCTGGTCTCTTCGCTTTCCGTGCACTCCGGGCATATGGGATCGGTTTTCACTCCTATCACTGTCAGATGTCTGTTCAATCGGCAGTGTCCTGTTATGATCTCTATGACTAGCCTCATGTTCTCTCTGGAGAGTCCCATCAGTTTGCTAGTCTTTTTCTTGTCCACTCCCTTGATGAAGATTTTCGACTGTCTCATGCCCGTCGAGGATCTCCATCTTCGGTTGGTTTCTGCTATAATACTATAGCTGATTACTCCCTTGGTGATGTTGTGCGCTATTGGCAACCGGGGTTCCGGTCCCACCAAGCTTTCCTCTGCTCCCTTTCTAGCTAGTTCGTCGGCCTGTTCGTTTCCCGTGTTTCCCTCATGTCCTGGGACCCACGCTATCGTCAAGTCCGCTCTTTCGGTCAGCCTTTTCAGTGATTCCTTGCATTCTTTGACGATTGCTGATGTCGTCTCTTCTCTGCCTAGTGCCTTCAGCGCCGCTTGGCTGTCGCTGTAGATGACAAACTTTCCTGTGATATTAAGGTGTTCGGCCATCTCGGCGCTTGCGATTATTGCATATATTTCCGCTTGAAAAACACTGGCGAATCTGCCTAACGGTATAGACTTGTTCACCTCCGTCCCGTCTGCGCATTTAATATGCACACCGGATCCAGAGAGCTTTGTTGACTCTTTTCTGGAGCCGTCTGTATAGCAAATAGTGCCTTCAGTTTATACCCCCATATAGTCTAAATACCAAGATCAGGACCACTTCCATCTCATTTTATTTCCCCATTGCTAGGGCACGAACCATCCCAGAAAGAACGTGCCATAAACCATTATGCGGGCCGAGTTGGTGGTTGCAATGATTGACAAATTTTTGGTCACTTATTCGATGCCCGGTCTTTACGAAATTTGCTTAATCTTAGCAATCTTAGACCGGACGCCTTAACCACTGCCCTATCGAATTCCTCAAAATCAGGACAACAAAATATAAAATGAAAAGCCTTTCTCTAGAGGCCTGATGGAACATAAGAGTATTATTACTAATCCTAATCCTAAATAAACAAAAAAAATGTTTCTCACACTCACATCCATTATCTAGCCCCAAGAAAAGCTTCCTTAAGAAACTCGATAAAATGGTTAACTAGACAACAGATAAACATACTTAATATACTTAAATACATACCTAATATTATACATAGGAAATACCCAGACCCGAAACAATATAGAAAAATAGGTATTTCTAGATTGATCCGACCGGGGATCGAACCCGGGTCCTCAGAGATGGCGACACCATGAAGACCGGTGTGCAAGCCACTCGATCAAGGAGGTCGTCAAATCGTATAATAAGTGTGTAAGTATGTATACATACCGCGGCGGGGTCGTCCTGGTGGTGGTAGTGGTGGTGGTGGCTGGGCTGGTGCGTGGGCGAGCCGAGCTCGTCGTGGTCGGCGCGGCGCGGGGAGTTGCGCGGGCTGCCCTGCGGCCACATGTTGTTGAACATGTCGCCGATCAGCAGTTCCGTCATGTTGTCCTCGCCCATGTCCTCGTCGCCCATGTCCACGTCCAGGAACATCATGTCGCCGTCCACGCCGTTCGCCATTGGCTGCTCGAACGGCATCGGGTTTGACTGTACGACGAATAATTGTTTTATTAGTTATATTATATGGCAGTGTATGTTATTTTTCATCGGCGTTAGTTTTAAAATCCTTGGTTTCTATACTAGAAAATCTAGAACGAAGGGTTTGAAACACGTGACAATGGTGACAGAGGAATTTAGGAGACCGCTTCATAAATTATATGGAAAAAGATAGTTCACAAACAATCATATGAGACTAGGCAGTGAATACAAGGAGAGAGCACAACCTTATTGCGATTTGCAACTGCTGATCTCATGCAAGAAATATGTATTTCGACTATTTACGTTTTGATCCTCCCAATAATTTTCACTGTCTCATTGTTGCCATAAAACAACAGTCAGGCGTCAGCACAGCCACCATTTTTTAAATTGTTAAATATTTAATTTGTACCCGAACTACAAAAGTCTTATATATATTTTCAGCTCTAACGCAATCGGAGAAACGAGTAACCGCCACAACTATGCCCCATACAGGGGCTCAAAAAATGCTAGTAAAACATCACCATCAACATCTTTTTTTTAATAATTTACGGGTAAGCGCAACGCCTTAATCTCACTTGATGTTAAGTGATGATAAGGCCAATGATGGAAGCGCACTTCACCCAGGATCCTCGACTAGGGAGGCACTCGCTATCTTATCTCTAGCTGCCGGAACACATCAATGCTATAAACATTGATGTTACGGCGACATGTTTAGATTAGATGGTGGTAGCTAGCCAGGCGGGCAAACGAGCCTACCACCAACCAAACAGAGTACACAAAGAAGTACACCCCGCTGGGAACCGAACCCGGGACCTCTGGGTCTAAACCGGTGATCTAGAGACGGTTGAGGCGGCGGCTGTATTTGGTCTAGACTGACCAAAAAACTGCTGTGTCATATCAGCTTTTTTAAAGGGTTCAGGACATGTGAGTGAAACACCGTCAGAGGTTCTCTAAAGAAAATGGTCTTAACCACTAGACCAAAGAGGCGGTCAAAAAGACGTTCACTGCTAGACAAAGGATCTCCACACCGACCGGTTTCGTGCTGCTCGCAGCCAGCGGCTTCCGCGACCTTTACCAGATCGCCGGTCCTCCTCGACATAGGCCTGCCCACACTGCGCTTTTCGGTACTCTGTCGCCACTCGAGAACTGTTCCACCCCAGCGGCCATCAGCCCTGCCCACTGCCCTTAGCAATTAGTAAAACATAATTGTACTCGAGTCCAATAACAGTTTAGTTCACGTACCTGCGTGGTAGCGGAGGTGGGGAACACCAGTATATGCGTGGCGGAGACATCGCGCGGCGTGTGCAGATGCGACTGTATGGAGGCCTGCGAGAAGCGCTCGTCGGGCGTGAACCGGTCGGCCATGAGCCGCAGGCAGGGGTCGGGCTCCGTGCTCACGAGGCACGCCGACACGATGCACGGCGCGCCCAGCGGGTACAGCACGTTGCAGCTGGCGCACATCTCGCGCAGCTGGCCCGACGCGCGCACCAGGTTCTTGCGGGACAGCAGCCAGCTCCAGCCTGGCCGATCAACACGGTTTATGATTAAAAAAATGCTAACAGTAACAAATTTAATTTACTAACAGAAATTTGTTTATATCGGTATGGGTTTTATTTTGTAACTTTCTTGCCCAACAAAAAAGTTTGTGATGCCTTCGAGACTTCGATGCTCGAAGCCGAAAACTCATTTTAAAAAAAATGTGACTTTTATAATCAATCTCGTAATGAAAATAAAAAGTAGCAAAGCAGGGTTAATTTTCTAGAAACTCTTACGAATGAACTAAATTTAAAAGGTAGTTAGTTTTGTTTCCATTCTTCGTTATGATATAAAAAGAGGAAAAAGAAAACGTTATGTTGTTTATTTAAGAATAAGAAACGTTTATTGACCTGCACAAAAACAAATACAAAACAGATGAGAAAAAATAAAATAAAAATAAAAATAACAAAAAAATAACATCATAAAACAACTAACACAATCACAAAAAAAAAGAGAAAAAATAATAAAAATAAAGCTGTGATGTGCAAGGCCAACGGGTAGCTATCTCAGCAATGCTTTTGTGGTAATACACAGAAGCGCTGGTTTTCAGATAGCTCCCTGGACGTGAGGTGGCGACGCGTGTTGTAACAAAACAACATACTTATTATGCCTTTGCCTTGGCCATTGTTAAAGAAAAAAAATATTAAAAAATAATATTCATGTACCTAATTTGTCATGGACGCATGCGGCTTTGCGACAAAAAGGTTATTGGTTTTAACCCTCTTTCAACCCCGTAATAATAATGTTTTTGCCACGTGTGTTGGTTTACAGCCGAAATTAATAACCTATCTCTGGTAAGAGATAGGCCTATCTTAGTTTAGTTACCTAGCAACCGCTGTTATTTTCCGATAAATAACAGAAATAACTAAACAACAAATCTCTACCATCTCTTGCTGAGGATAGGTTATTAATTTCGGCTGTAAGTAATTCTGTTGTTGTTGTTGAACAAGTGTTTTTTCTGTGGTGTTTTCAAAAATAATTATGATCGATGAGTCAAAATTATACAATCATGTATTTGAGCAAGCAAATTCAATATAAAGACATGAATTTACCTATATCAACATTACAGATAGGTTATTAATTTCGGCTGTTAGTGTTAGTGTTGGTGTTTGGTCGACGCGGCAATGGAAAATAACTTACATGAAGTACTTACAACAACAACAAAAGAGAATCGCTCGGAGCCTTGACAATGTTCACTCATGCGCAAATTCCACCACATGGCGAGAGACAAAAACCCTCTCTACACCTGCATCAACCCTCATCGTGAAGAAACCGTAAGTAAGTGTCCAGTCAACAAAGTTCTTTTTATTTTTGTAATTTAAGAAAATGCATTTTGAATGTGTACTTTGTTATATCGGCGGAGGAAGGTCATTCCAGCACTGAGAGGCAGCATATCTAAAGGACCCTCTAAAAGCCATTGTTCGGTGTTCGGCAGTCACAAAGACGTGAGTACATGCTCTTAATCTATTTCTATTTAATCCATCTGACGAAAATATTATCACAGTAAAAAGGGAAGAAATGACAACATATTTAAAAAAAATGGCAGTAATATTTTATCTGCGGTTTGAAGAATCACTTCTAAATGTAACGGTAGGTATCAAAGTTTATATTTGCATATCAAGGGCATAAACATAGGACAAGTAACGAAAACACAAATGTAGAAAAAATTTCCACGAGCAGGATTTTTTCAACATGTGTTTTTGTAATTTGTTTAGCAACAAAATTTGCGTTAAAATTATTTAAACATTTTATAGGACAAGTAATCAAAGAGCGGCTCACCCTTGAGCTCCCCGTGGCCGATGCGGCCGACGCGGCCCACGACGAGCCGCCAGGGCTGCGCCGCCTGACTCATGACGCCCAGCGTGAAGTCCATCAGCTTCTTCAGCCCCAGCCGCCGCGCGGGCCCGCACCTCCTCCGCCGCGACCTGAGTACCGACACACAGGGTTAGGTACAAACTTGTGTTTATGGTTTATTATAACATGGAAAGACACACAGTACTAATAGTAATAAGTAC
>OY720030.1:1694063-1761679 GCA_963082485.1 Eudonia mercurella | reverse complement strand
AGCAAATGGATGTTGTAAAGTCAATTTTAAATCCTTTGCGTTCATGCTCCATTAATTTAAATGCAACATTTAACACTAATTATGGTATGGTAATTAATTCTGTCTTATAGTGATAACATAATGTATCTATCTATTATAAGTATGCATTAGCTGACCCGCGCATTAACCTTTTGACCGCCAGGTGGTCGCTCAGAAGAATGTGCTCCTAGCGCCGAGTATGTATTTTCATGCTTAACCTATAGTGTTGTGACACATCACTACGACAAATTAGGTTACAAGGTTAAAATAACAATTTTATATGAGAAACTAATGTTTGTTTTACTTGTTTCCCCTCATATAATTTATGAAATTTTAATGAACGTCATCAACAATCTATAATCTTGCAAGCAGACACTATCAAAGCCAAGATAAAGTTAATCCGATACTTCTACAAAATATCGATCTTGGAATCCCTATTGTTGTATATATACAACTCCGGCGACACACACAACAACTATTTTAGTCTAGGATTATTCTAGACTAAAATAGTGATGTGGGTAGTGATTCCGCAAGTAACATAATTTCCGGTTATAGATATTACCTATTTTTCAAATTATTAATTTTATAGATCAAAATGCCTGCTTATATTGTATACAATAAAGTATAATAGAAATTATTAAAAAGTTTTTCTGTTAAAACCCAATAAAAAAAGAATCCCTTAATTGATGTTGATGAATCGGCATTTAGTTGCAATAATTTTAATAGCAACTGAAGTAGAAAGCAGAGGGTAGTCGTTGCTTTCTTAGTGTTAAAAATGGAAAATCTTCCGTCAGGTTTGTATTTGCTTTCATTATCTATATAAAAATATCTTACGTGATTTGGTTTAATATAACGTAAATGGCAAATTCTCTATCACTTCTTTCCTAAAACAAAAATTCTGAATGTGAAAATGTAAAAGTAGGTAGGAAAAACACGCTAGTAAGCAGTAACATTTTACTTGTACTTTTATACCTTATATTTTCATTCTAAGAATAGTCAAATTTGTGTACACACCTCCACTTCCAACTCATCATTGGTAACAAATTCTTCTATTTCTTCGTCGTGACCTTCCAAAATCCGAATTAGCTCATCTGCACTCGACATTTTGCAATTCACTTACAGCCACAATACACAGTAAATTAAATCACGTACCCACTATAATAGATTTGTAATTCTCAACACATTCTCGACACATCTACCCTCACTATTATTATATTGCGTCCGCTTGTGACGTCACAAGCGGTTGCTTATAAGCAACTCCGGCGCTGGACACTTCTGATAACATTAAATGTGCTAGTGTTGTAAATAAGTTTCATTTTAGCAACAACTAGATATATTATTGTATTATGATTCCACCTTAAATCTTGTAAAGTATTAGATATTATAATTAGTTAGCGGGTTTTAAAAAAGACAATAATTGTATAACTTACTAATTCTGCATTTCCAATTAATTTACATGATATTTGTGTATGATAAAGTCGATATCAAGCAATAATAGTAGTTAATTTGTTACATCACTACTGTTGTATTTGTACAACCGTGGCGGTACATGTCTAGAAATAATCTACAATTGGCGATGAGTTTTATTAATTTTTTAACCTGAAATTTGACGCTTAGCATAGGTGTCATTAGGAAAAATGAAAGAAGGGCTCTTATCGCGAAAGCGTGGCCTTTATTATTATTATCAAATAGTCGATATTCAATTGAAATTACGCTTAAAAATCGCTTCGGAAACTTTAGTTGCAAATTTGCAACTGCGGCGCTAGGGGCACAACAATCATAAGATTCATATATACAACTCCGGCGGTTAATGGGTTAATAGAGCCTATACTTGCACTGACATATTGTTAAGTCCCCTATAATAATAATTCAAAATATAATCCATTGAGGAGCTCGATGGCGCAGTGGTTAACGCGCCCGGTCTGCGAGTGCTGACGTTAAGCAACTTTCGCAAAGGCCGGTCATCGGATGGGTGACCAAAAATTTATCACCTCGAGCTCCTCCGTGCTTCGGAAGGCACGTTAAGCCGTTGGTCCCGGCTGCATTAGCAGTCGTTAACAACCACCAATCCGCACTGGGCCCGCGTGGTGGTTTATGGCCCGTTCTCCCTATCCATCCATAGGGAAGGCTCGTGCCCCAGCAGTGGGGACATAAATGAGCTGATGATGATGATGATGATGATGACTTTTCCATTACACAATTAGTATGTTATAGTTTTTCATCAATGTCCAATCTAGCCGAATTCACGTCAAACGTTTTTCTGTGCTGTCACACACAATTCAGTTTCTTGTTTGATGGCTCTTGCTATGATTTAACCAGTGTCTAGTTTTTCTGTTTCACACACTATCAATGAATGTTAAATTTAATTCTGTCAACAAATGGATTTGTGACTGTTCTTAGACACAACCATCCAAATTACAATTCATTTACTATATAAGATCAAGACCATTGCTAGAAAAGCTTTCTTCGTTTTCGAAACAGGACAATGTATTTGACTACCTAATACAACAAGACTTTCGCCTGTTTAGTATACTAATAAGTACTACTTATAAGTACACTTAGTTAAAATAGTCACACTGTCTCTCTCTTTCTTGTTTATCTTTTCCTTTTATGAAATATTATAAATCAGTTGTATACACTATATTCCATCTCTTCATTTCATAGCAATTACATAATAGTGTTATCATATCAGGTAGCCTAACAGTTTGATTGTCTTTATGTTTGTTATGGGCTACTCAGCATTTTTCTTTTCTTAGCCATATTCAGGGCGCATTTCTTTGATCTCTAACAATTTCAATTCTTACTTGAGCAAATGATTTTGACCATTTTCTGCATAACATAAAGTTAAACCAATATTTGACCTTTTAAATTACACTTCCTACTTTGAAAACCGATGCAGATATGTCACTTTCACTTTTCACACCACGACTTATACACTTTCACTATATCATTTATGATTAAACACTTTACAATTAATCACTTTTCACTTTGTTCTCGTTTGAGGCAGTTCACTCACAAGTTTCACTGTTCACTTAGCACTTTGTGATGACGTGAATTTGGCTAGAAGGGCCACGTTAGATCAGCGTGAGTCTGGCTGACGAGGCCGGCTGTCAGGGCCGCTATGTACGGACCTCGACGGCGCCGCAGCCCTGCTCCAGCGGGTAGAGTTGGCGCCAGGCGTCTAGCAGGCGCGCCGTGGCCGCGTCGCCTTCGCCCCACTCGCGCCCCGTCACCGTGCCCTCCAGCCCGAACGGCGCCAGGATCACTGCGAACAATGTCAACGACATTAGATAACGAACATAATCAAAAATCGAACATTGTTTCAAAACAAAAACCTTCTTACAAGAAATACAGTTTTGTTGTCACACTTTTTACAAATACCAACACAGGCAGGCACATACAATTTAATGCGTTACTTTCAGAATGTTGCAGATTGTTTTTGACGCCCGTTTGAGGTTCCCTTACCCCGCTAACCCCAGAATATCCATGAGGGAGTGTGTTCGGGCGATGGACATGAATCTCTTAACTTTAAGATAAGATGTGTATTTTGTTTTACTTCTAACAAAACAAAAGTTAAGTAATAAAATGAAATTACCTCTATAAATTATTATCATACTAATATTATAAATGCGAAAGTGTGTGTGTATATTTGTTGCTTCTTCATGCTGCAACGGATGGATGGATTTGGATGAAATTCGGCATACAGATAGTTTATAACCAGGATTAACACATAGGATAGTTTTTATCCCGATATTCCCACGGGAATGAAACTCATACCTTTTCTCTATATTTGGTTCCACAATTTACTACCTAGGTGTTTGATTTGATGTTGGGAATAGAACTTATTTGGAAGTTTTTTATATTTTTATTGAAAATTTGACAGACTTTTGAATTAATCATGATGCAAATTCATTGCAGCATATGTTAAAACATTTGATCAGTTTTAAAAGTAATAATTGATTAATGAACTGTCACTAAGCAGCTTCACGTATTTAGTACCTTTGGCGTGCGGCTGGTGGTCGTTGGCGTTGAGGCGCGCGATGCGCTTGGCGGTGAGCGTGCGCACGGGCGGGTGCTGGCGCACGTCCACCGACGCGCACACCGTGCTCTCGCCGTGAAGGAAGAACGCGAACGAGAAGGACAGGTGCCACGGGCTGGAATACAATAGCAAACATTAGAACATTTTAGAAGATGGAATATCAACTCCATTCGCCATCACAAAATAACTACTTACTTATAACACGTCTTTTTATTATTCCCAAATAGTTTCTGAATATGTCATTTGCAATTTTAAGTAACGTCGTGTTTGCGTCAGTGTTCGAGTGAGTCGTTACAACGAATTTATCTGTGGCAATGTCTGTATGATAGCAGCCGGTATGTTATATGCATTTTAATAAAGAAACTTAGAAGTCAAACTTAATTCGTAAAATTAAAAGATATGTATTAAATACATTGTCAACTTTTACAAGTAGTAGTCTTGTTATCAATTATTTTATGTTAACTTATTTGCATCACTAACTAAAACACTCATTAAATAAAATAGGAAGCTATAAAGATATGGCCATCGTCGTAGTAGGAGAGTACTACGCCAGCATTTAAAACGATTGAATTAACGTATTCATCCGAACGGAATGAGTTTTAATATTATAGAGTTTTACACCACTGTTGAATGAAGTAACACTCATAAAAAAATCTATTTACAAAGAATTATAGAAATTAAATAAAATGTGTGAGGTGGAACGAACTCGCACACTAATGTCTTAACGAGTGCGAAACAGATAGCCTCAAGTCAATCTTGGAAGGTAGAAGACAATGTGTTACCACTGTCCTTGTTTGAGAACAGTCAATATGTAACTGCTTCAAATTTTACTTCCGGAAAACCATTCTAATATATTGTTTGAGCTGTTAATAGGTATTATGTAGGTAGTAGGTATTATATAGTTTGGCTTGCTTCCACTGCATCAACCTTTATCTTAATTCAATTTAACTTTATTTATATCTCGTTTAATAATACAGCTACTTTACTTTCTATCTGCTACTTTAACCTTCAAAATAATGGTTTAAGCAAGAGTGAAAGGGCGATCACCTGCGGCTAACGGGCTCAAGTGAAGTGCAATCGCTTAGATTAGATTATAGATGTCAGGATAACTGCTCAAACGATATATTAACTTAAATGTATATGTCGCCGTATTTAAAGCTAAATAGCAATAGAAACTTTGAATATTGAGTGCGGCGATATATATTATATGTATGTAACCTTTTGCCAACGTCCTCTTCGTCGCCATCGTAAGGTTGCACGAACCACTTGCCCAATCTCACGAAGTCCCGAGACAGAAGACATCTGAAATCAAAAGTGTGGGTCAAAATCTCATACTCTGAACAATACAATATCATACAGTTTAAACTGAAAGTTATAGTGTAATTATGAAGAAACTATAAGTTGAAACAAGTTTTACAATGCCGAGTCACTGGAAGGTGACTAAATTAAAATGTTTCCAGCTCTTCGTGGTTTAACCGGTGGTCGTTGGTTGTTGTAGCCACCGACTCGCATTAGGACAGGGTTATGACTCGATCTTCCCAAGTGGCATTGTTTATATTGAAAAATCTGAGCTCAACATTGGGACACTTTTATTGGTTTATGATGATACTCTAGACTCTATATTTAATTATGTTTTGGGGACTAATCGATATAGAACAAAATATTAAAAAGCAAAGAAAGATGACCTCGATCAAAAAGATTTCTGTTGTTTTATTTCCGCATCACATTCATAAGTCACGCAATACAGATAGTAGGTAACGTTTTAACATATAAAAATAGAAAACTTTATAAGCACTAAACAAGTAATAATGCTTCGACTCAGACAAACTACACCAACAATGGATGTGACATGATATAAGGCGACGTGAAGCCGGTTATGGAAACATGTTGAGACTATAGTTACGGTTGCGCCCATTACGAGTTTTGTAGCTTCTTGAAAGCGGACAATCCACGTAGAGCTTATATTTTACACTCTACAAATTTCTCAACCATACGAGTGTTGAGTAAAAGATTGCATACATTAATTTTATAGCGGTCGCGAATCTCATTGTGTCAGCGTATGTGTATCGAGCCGCCTCAGTCACAGCGTACTATGAATAATCGCCATGTTGTTGCTTGCGCGCGGAGAACTTGCGTAATGCGTAATTCATAATAATTGTTGCGAGAGTCCGGACCGACTCATTGTTAATTATATTACCTATTGGGTATAGCCATAAAGACTGTGCAATTTATCGACAATCAGTGTTGAACTCAATACTAAGTTTAGCTATAAGCACGATGTCATATTCAACAGCATATAAGATGTGTTGTGGGTTTTGTTCCAAAAATGTTTTTTCATTGTCGTCGTGTACCTACCTATATAAATGTTCCTCTTAAGAAATATTTTATCAGTCTTTGGGATATCTTGTTATGAACAAACTGTCTTAAAATACTTGATGAATTAACGTCTTTTGTAATAATACATTAAAAAACATACAACATTTTACGTAATTCGTTTAATAATTCAGACTTGAACAATGATTAAAGGTTTCAACTTTATTATCGTCAACATTTATATCTTTGTTATAATACACGGAGCACGTCACGAATATTAATAAATGCCGATACATACACACACAAAGACATCATTAATTTGTTGTTAATTTAAGGCGTTGCGCACGCACCTGCCGCGTCACACTAACAAAGTATCGACATACATGCGTTTTTTGCGTGCCAGTATAATTCAACAATACTAAATGTATACATTTAAGTAAATTAAAGTTATGATTTTGTTTTTACAATAAAATAATATATTGCACGAGTGTTGTGCAAATCAGTTGAGTGAGCTGCGCTGTGATATGCGCAACACAAGCATCGCATGCAAAGCGAAGTCGTCGGTAGCTGTCGTAAGGCGCCGCGCGCGCATTTGCTCACGATACTTATTGCGTTATTCTGCCACCGACTAGTAATAAGAGACGACCGATAAAGACTATCAGCGATAACATAACTAACTTAACATCAACATTGTTAGCAGCATTGTCTATATTTATGTTAAAAACAATAAGGAATTGCAGGGAGTTTTATGAGTGGGGCCAACGAAGTCGATCGCGATCGTTGACCCCTAGACCTGACCGCCCTCAGCTCAGAAAGTACAATCACGTGCGAGGAATAAAACCATGAGGTGACATTTACAGGTAACTATAACAAGCTTCATAAAATCTTTTTGGTTGATTAAACTAGTTGGTAACTTATGAATGCAATTTTAACCAAAAAACATTAAACCAAGCCCAAATATTTCTATCATGTCACAAAAGAAGAGCATCATGGAACTTATTATAAGATTATTACCGATCTTGACTTTAATTAACAAGAGGTTCACTTGTATGTGAGAAATTTTCAATATTTGCATCTATGGCAGATTTTTTAAACCCAATTTGCATTGATACTTTCTTGGCGTCTTAAAGAAAATACATAGGGTTGATCCTTATTTCCATAACAGCTTTTAAAAGGGTTTGGAGAGCTTTGACAGATACCATTGTCAAAATGTAGGGGGAAAAATGGTCTCGAGCTGAGCGATCATTACTGCATTAGTGCGCGTATCGTAAAATGGTCGGTCGCGCGCGGTCGCGATCCGCCGACGACGCATTGTCGCTTTGACGTGCCGCGCACCGCCAGCGGGGTCAACGACTCGCACGGATTTCGTTCATGCCGAGACACTCAGGACCAGGAGAAGAGCACATGTAATCAACTATTACACTTGATTAGTCCAAGTAAAGCTTCTTACGACTGCCCTTAAGAATTAGCAATGCAAGAAATAGCTCCACGATGATTTTAGATACAACATACAAGAAAAATAATAACAGTATCTAGTTACTATAATTATTTTATAACTGCAAGTCCTCGAATATTTTACTACCACAAAGAAGTTAAGACAAAAGAAGTGTTAAACTTTTAAATCGTTTACAGTACCTGCTAGGAACACAGACAAGAGACGTATGTGAGGCAAAAAAACGACGTTAGAACGCGATGCATCGACCTTCGGGCCACAATGACGAGCGGTGCGCCCGCGCAGCCAGGTGCGAATCTGACGCGAATTACAAGTCTGCTCTTATGACGACCGATATAGAAGACAAAATTAAACAAGGGCTATTCATGTGTGCAAGTGTATACTTGTTTATTAATAGAAGTCATGAAAATTATGCTAGAACAACTGTCCTTCAAACAGCTGTTGTATTTTGTCTTTTTCTTTTTAATTTGGATGACAATTTAGTTTTATTTGCTTTATTGTACCATCAGAAAATATAATTCGAATTAACAATTCTAAAAATATATTTACTATCTTCATGATGGGACGCTAGCACAGTTACAGTATTGATTTACATGTAACAGTACAGAATAGAACCTAGAAAAAACAGTATAGAATCAAGAACAAAGCCTTGGGCAACACCCAATTTTATAACTTATTTACCGAACTAAAACGACTATTAATGACAATAAATTAATCGTTTCGATGTTTGTTGCATCGGTAGCGACGCATCGATACGCACCGTCTACCGGCACTTCTGAACGCCATTGCCCATTACGAATTTATTTATTGTTCGTATCGAAATAGAAACGGGCTGGTTTAATTTATTCACTTTTCGTCGACAGTCAACCAGGTCTCGCGGTTGAATGTAGCGGGCGATTTGAATTGCTGACAATTTAATTTGGATGAAGAAACGTTATCCTGGTCCTGGCCAAAGGCTTACTTACATAGTATTTTGGAAAATTATTTATACAACAGACATTATAAGATGTTCAAGCGGTTTTCTTGAGCATATCAAATTAAGTTAACTGAAACCTACAAAGTATGAACGCGAAAGTGAGCCGTATGCTATTTATGTCTTAAAAGAGACATTTGCAATTTTGTAATAATTGCCTATTGGAAAAACTGAAGACCAAAAATATTGTTAATAATGCTTGCCTTTCAATGAGGTTGTGGAGCGCCTTGAAGAGCAGGGAACGGCACTCGTAAGAAAGACCACTCTCCCAGGATCCTTGATCTCCTTCTGCAAAGATAAAAAAATCTAGTTTAAGATTTGTTAACTTGTTTAAATCAGTCCATCTATCAAACTTGTGAAGATTATTTTTACAATTGCATTTCAACTCATTAGTAGAATTCATTAATGTCTTAATCAATTTGGTAAAATTATTAATGATAGTGTTAGTTCGTGTGATCAACAGCTGTAAAAACAGTAAAAAAATATTAAGATTATCTAAAATTAAATAAAGGGTCGTAATAAAGTCTTCTTCTTGTATGTCTTAGTAGTTTTTTTTATAAAAGAAGGAAGCAAACGAGCAGGCGGGTCACCTGATGAAGAGCAATCACAGCCGCCCATGGACACCGCAAAACCAGAGGAATCGCAGATGCGTTGCCGGACTTTAAGGAAGGAATAGGCTCGTTTCTTGAAGATCCCAAGGTCGTAACAATCCAGAAATACCGCCAAAGAGAGCTGGATCCACAACACTGTAGTTCGAGGCAAGAAATTTGCCAGCCCAAAGATGGGAGCAGTATTCCATATGCGGCCTGACCTGTGCTTTGTACAGTTGTTATTTAATCTGTTTATCAAATAATTCATGTATAATAATTGTATTGATTATTTAATTAATTGCAACATCAAAGAACGAGTTCTTTGATGTTGCAATAGTTCGTTGAAAATTGGAATATATAAATTGAGTAAAATTCCTATTTGAAAAGGATGGATTTCCAATATAAAATTGAGCACATTTGCAATGCCAAAAATTTATAGGTAGAGTTCCTGCAAAAAAACAAGTCTACCCGTTGCTTGATCCATTTTCACGTTAAAGAAGAACAAACAAATTTATTTTAGCATAGTAAGTACGTATATAATATTAGTAAGATTTATTATCAATGATTGACCATATTACAGGCTGTATTATTTTCGCCTAAGTTAGTTTTCAGGTTAATTGAGGTCAGCTTTTTAATTGCAAAGTGGTCAAGGTCGTCATGCATGTTAGCATTTTTGCACTGTACAAATGAAGAGCTCTTGTTGAGTAGGTAGCTATGTAACGGCATGTGGCTGTTGCAGCGTGAAGTGTATCGCCAGAATAGAAATAGCCGTTGTTGCATTCGTAATCGGAAGATAAACTCGGCCTATCATCGGCGTTACATGCGAAAACAAAACGGCGCGCGCGACGTTGCCGCTCCGGCCGCACTCGCCGCACGCGTCGTGCGTCCCGCTCTCCGGGGGCGGGGCGGGGCGCCCGTAGTGACGTCACGCGACCGCTCGCACGTGCTTGTGTTTGTCGCGCGCGCCGGCGCCGCACACCACACACCGACACATGCGAGCCAATGGGAAACGTCCACTAACATTTTTATTTGACATTGAAATTTCTATGCGGCTCATGTCTGTTTACATTTTTGATTGAAGATAGCACTTTGTCAATAAGGAATAAACCCATATGGAGTAACAATCAAGCGATGTGACTTTTGTGAATTTAGCTGAATCGTTCAACAATTTGTGGTCACCTTTGATTATCACCTAATTAACAGCGCGACTCAAGTCGAGCACTGGGGATTCATATTTTTTTGCTCTTGCAACCATAGCTGGAGCGCTTCCAAGCGAGCAGCCTTGACATTCGTGCTCCAGGTGTGCGCGTGCCATCTCCCGTCGCCGCAGCTGAACTAGTTTATCCAGTATCTAGCACGGTCTTACCTAGTTGATGAGTTTTAAATGGTATTCTTTTCCAAGGACCTTGTTTATCACCACATATCGCTATCGTATTGTTGTACCTATATTATTTATGACTTTGAAACCGATTATGAAATATTTGTGTTAAGCAATCTCGTTAACATCACGTACTAGATGAAGAAAGGGAAAAACATATATGGCCGCACTGTTTTTAAAGTTCATCTGGTGGTTACGTAACAGAAATATTGCACCTTTTAAGGAAACGAAACGAGTCGGGCAGTCGAGTCGGCCAACTAAAATCACTGTTCAAGGGCGTCAGGTCTCGCGGCAGTAACCTGACCATAACAAATGAATCAGACACCTTCGACCGGCGCTCATGTCGGATTCACCGGAACGAGGCCATGTTGGGTTTAACACAATCGTCGTGTCAAAATGTACGCCTAATCAAACGAAGAATGAATGGCAAACGCAGACCATTGGGAAATCAGTCTCTACAATAATAGGTTATATATCTATCATGTATTAATTTCCTGATCTACCCTAACTAGGTGAGGTGCGCGATTAGTGCGAGTAGTACCGCTATTGGGGCATATGTGCGCGGATCGGACTGCTATACTGCTATCATTACCGCGGCCGGTTCGGCAGCGCCGCCGCCGTCTCTCCACCTCAAGGCCGCGCGAACGGTACGCTTACAGTACTCCAGCGCCGATAGTTCGGCGGGGCAAGTCACGATCACGATTCAAACGCCTATCAAACCTCAAGAGGCCTGACATCGTTTACATAATTGTTTTAATTAGGAATGCTGTTGAATTCCATTCATTGAGGGATGCATTACTCCTTTGGTTTCGTTTCTCTTTAAAATTTATCTAAATAATTTTGTTTTATTTTTGAACCTCATTTTATATCGGTATAATTTGTTAATGAAACACTAGTTTCTTTGATCCTAGTCACTAAGGGTTTGATTTGCAGCGCGTGTGCATACCTATTATACTCGGTTTGGTAAGTGGTAGGACTAGTTTAATTCTTTCTTCCTCCTCTCCTCCTCCTAGCTACCACCATCTTAACAAGGTATGTCGCCATAACAACAACAAATGGCAGAATAGCCGTTATCTGTATTCTTTAATAAAGGAGGATTCCGGTGGTAAAGTGCGCTTCATTGGCGGTCTTATCGCCATTTAGCACCAGAGGACAAGTAGGCCAAGCAATTCCCTATTTGTAAAAATAAAAAGATGAGTCAACAAAATAATGATAAGGCGGGTGCCGGGTAGCGTTACGAGGTTGATTGTGCTAATTGTTGTAAAGAAGGTAGGTGATGCATTTGTCGAGTGCAGTAACGAGTATAGAGCAAGGTTCAAGGGCGCGCGGCGTCGTCGGCGGCGGCGCTGGCCGGCACGACGCGGGATCAATAGCGACGACGCCGCGCGCCGCGCGCCACCCGCGCCGCTCTGCCCACGGACGCGGCCGGCGATTATCACTGCCGCCGCGTTTGTTTGCAACGGCGCGGCGCGGCGACGGCTAATGCGATAACGGCCTGATAACGACCAATGTATTGGCGAATGATAATAACGATTACATGATAGGTTTGTTTGGAATTTTGGAAGCTAAAACTTTTTAAAGATAGCCTTTTGTTGATAAACGCTGTATTAACAACTATTGTGATAATATCATTCGCGGCAGCCGCGAGATTTTCAGACGGTGGGGGATGGAGTGCAATAAGAGGCATTTTTAAAATTAAATTAATCATGTGATCTATTTAATTTTCAGAAGAATCACAAAAGAATCATGTGAATCTTGTATGATTTTTATAAAATATTTATTGCGATAAGTGCCTTTATATATTCAAAATACCTTACTCTAAATAAGGGATGCAACGATACCGACGCCGATAATCGTAAACAGTAGGTTATCGTAATTTTTTCGTATCGTAAAAAGTATTACGATTTATAACGATTCTTAAAATTAGTTTGATGTAATTTTTTTCGTGAAAAGGACAATTTGTGACATTTGTTTTGTTTCACGCTCGAGTAACTAAACTAGACACTGGCTAAATCATAGCGAGAGCCATCTTACTAGAAATTTTATAGAAAACTATGCCAAAAATATTGTTGGGGCTGGGATTTAATATTTTGTATGTGATGGGATCAAAGGCTGGTGGTAGATTCCAACCATGTTCTCTATTGAAATTAGGATGTTTTTTAATTTCAATAGCCTCGCGTATTTATCATCCTAAGGATGAATAGTTGTTAAGATGGTTGGAATCTACCACCAGCCTGGGGTCCTATCATACAAAATATTAAATCCCAGCCCCAACACCATACTGCCACACCAAAAGATATGAATAGTTGTTAAGATGGTTGGAATCTACCACCAGCCTGGGGTCCCATCATACAAAATATTAAATCCCAGCCCCAACACCATACTGCCACACCAAAAGATACTGTAAGCTCTTTCTGCGTAATACGGAACGCACTTGATTAAATTTAAATGAGGGTATACAAGCTACTAACTAATTATGAGACGATCAACACTCAGTCTCCGTGTGACCACGGACCCTGCAAAGGGTTCGGAACGTCAGGATAAACATTAATTAAAAGTAATGTGTTAAAGAAACGCGAGTAGGTCCGTAAAAGTTGTTTCATTTCAATTTAAAAAAGAAATTGATTTTAATTATGACATGTCTTTAAAATTTAAATAAATGTTGATTTTACTCAATTGTCTTGTTTTATTAAATGTAAATAAAATAATCGTAATGCATTCGTTATCGTATTCGCTATTACGATGCATTCGTCATTCGTATCGGTATCGTAATAGACATATCGTTGCATCCCTACTCTAAATACACTGAAGATTCGAGAAATATTATTGATAGCATATATGCACATTTCATCATATGTGACACAGAATAGAAAGAGACGGCTAACAAAAACATTGCAGCTACTACATAAGCAGAGTAACGTATCGCATATGATGTGTTACTCTGCAGCAGCCTGACAGTGGATCACTTTGCTGTAATGTACTATCTGATGGGGGTTTCCTATAAGCTCAGATAGTTTGCTATTGTTACATGTTATAACAATACCTATATTACTAAAATATTTATAATCTAAATGA
Organism: Eudonia mercurella; assembly: GCA_963082485.1. Lineage (NCBI taxonomy): Eukaryota > Metazoa > Arthropoda > Insecta > Lepidoptera > Crambidae > Eudonia > Eudonia mercurella. The sequence continues at coordinate 1,747,840 of OY720030.1, read as the reverse complement.
AAACAATTAAATATTTATAATTAAGAACTAGTAAGTACTAGTAACAAATAATATTTGTAATAATTAGTAATATCTAAAATAATATAAAAAATTACAATTACATTTATTAAGTTCTTTGGGGTTCGTCAAAAAGATTTTTATTAATCTCTCTATGCAAAGAATTTGAACAATTTCCATTTCGGTAAGTTACCTACAGGTTACAGGGGCACAGCCGTAAATAAATAATAGTAAATATTTGGTGATACATTTATGTAAGTGGCGCGGGGCGCGGCGACGTCGGCGGCCGGTGCCGGCAAACGAAACGCGCTTTGTTTACAAGCGACGGAAACGCTGCACCGCCCGTCACGGCATCCGCGCCAAGGACTCCTCCACACCAGAATCGAACTTAAGCAAGCGTTTAACCCAATTCGACGCGGGCTGATAATGTTATTCGAGATCGTATCGAGCGCGTGGAAATCTGTCAATTGGAGCGCGGACGGAGGGCGCGCTTCGGGCCGGGCCCTCCCGAGCGGGTGTTGCCGTCCCTGTCGTGCGCGTCCACGTGCGTGTGACGTCACCCCGCCGACGTCACGGACCTCCCGCGAGCCTTCCACCCGTTGACGCGGGGCGGTGCGATGGAAGCCTTATTACCCCCGTTTTGTTTTTTTTCATATAACAATATTTTAATTTTATGTTTAGGAAAACAAACAATTGTTGAATTTGTCCAAAACAACATGGGAATTGTCAAAAGTAAGGAAAGCAATAATTATAAAGTTTTGTAATAGTATAACTTTAACATACAATACAAACAATAATTAATCCTAAATCAAGTATCACGCTAACATTTCAATATTATTTACAGATTTTGTACACGAATCTATAAAGACCATGCCAAAATTTGCTCTTTTATTGATTGCTTCGGCGCGTGACGGAAATAACTCATTAAATCGAAGAAGGGAAGTAAAGGTTTTCACGTAACAACACACGTGTCGGTTATCAAGTTATCAGAGAGCCGCGTCGTCGGGGCGGATCTCGCGGCATCTGCGCGGCGCGGGCACGCAGCTGCTCGGCGGGCGCGACCCTCCCTCCGGCCGCTTTGTCTCAGGCCCACGCTAGTGCACACGATACCTATATGTAGGAATGTAAGCAACTATAGCGTTACACCCGCCTAACATTCTATACATCTGCATCTTATATCAGCTCGTGTGATAGGGTTGTGCTATTATTTTCATCATTTACTTATTTTCTACGTTCTTTACGAACGGTATTCTAAAGTAATTTTCCCTGTGACACGTCTTTCGCAATAAGGAAACCCGAATTGTATCGCAAGCAATATAAGCCGTTACCGATCGATACTCGGCTAGAGCGGCCGGCGCACGTGCATCAATAAATAGCCCGATCCGGTGCGCGCCCGTCGATATACGTCACGGCATTTTATTAATAAAACTCCGAACAACGCGCGAACGGAGCAAACGTTCAACAACCCCGCGCAAGATGCTCATTCTTACCTCTTGAATAGTTGAATTGAATCACCGGCCTAGTCCAAGACCATATTGTAATAAATCTCTGACCCAAAACAGTATATACCAATCGGTGAGCACAATTATGTGAGGTATCAAAGTAAACCGGGTCAAATTGAAGACTAGAACATTCCGAGTGGTAGCAGTATTAACAGTTACGAACTATGACAAGTCGACAGACCGCTGAGAAGCGAGTCGGAAACGCATCTTTCCCACGGCCTCGTATCTTACTATGGAAGGTAGTAAGTAGAGCCTTGCGTACGACGACGTCGTCATCGTAACAACAGAGCTAATTTATTACGCATGAACTTGCAACATAAAAACCTAAAAAGTTTTGTACTTACTTCTTACATAAATTCGAATTTATATGAATATCTTTACCCAAGCAAAATAATTTTTAGAAAACTATTTTCGAAACAAAATCTATAATTAGCGAATCTTTCGCACGGTCGATTAAACAAAATAATATGCGGTCTGTAGAAAGTGGTATGCGTGCATTTCTCTTGCGGAGCACTCGAGTCAATTCCCACAATAACTGCGTTGGCTGCGCGCGCGCATTCAACCCACGCAAGCCCTAGCTACTAATTAATAAAGCTAACGGCTCGTTTCCACACTCACTTGATTTATTTGGCCAAGCGGAACAAACTATTGTTTCTTAAACATTTTATAAAATAACCCTCCTTCTGACGCAGTCGGGTAATAACATAAATAAAAACCGAAAAATTTACTTTGCTGGTAAATGCTGTGCTGCGCCCGACAGGGTCCATAATTGATCCCATTGTAAAAACCTACCATCTTATTGTGTAAACATTACGGAATGCAATAAAGTATTGAGAATTAAGTTAATGCTTGAAAATAGACAAATAATAAAATGAAAACTGCGTTCAATGACAATGCAAGTAAAGAGTTTCGAAGAAGCAAAAGGTTGGTTTGTTATCTTAAGTCATCAAAGTCACAAAGAGATCGTCGCCGATGAGACAATGTTTGATTTAGATAACAGAGTTACATGGAAAATGTAACCTGGCTCAGCTGAGGTAATGATTTTGCATAAAGTTAAGCCAGGCTACTTTTAAGGTGAACAAGATGCTAATGTTACAAAATATCCTAAGATAATACACGGCAATTTGTGGTTATAATCGACAGTAATTGCTACTAAACAAGTACTTGGCAAGGATAGTGTATCATGAGATCGAGCGGTGCCAATATCAACTAGGGAAGTTAATAGTGATGATGGAGTAATGTTGGTTATTAAGAGCAGTACCCAGAAGAAGCACGAGGTAGATGTGTTGTTTGTAAAGGGCGTAGCACGGGCCGCGGGTGGCGCGCTGGGTCAACGACTGCGCCCGCCGCCGCCGCCTGCGGCCCGCCGTCAAATAATTCATCTAGCCCACCATTCGACACGGGGCGGCTTTACAGAATGTTACGCTATGCTGATCGCTGTATCGGTTAGTCACACACACACGTTCACCGCAACGATTAAATTGCCCATGTAACGAAACGCTACAAGTACCAATCATTTGCAAGTTTACGAGATATCGTACTAATAAATGAAACAATATGTTCTACTCCTATGTTAAAACAACCGATCACCTTCTATTTAGACATTCCGTTGGTTGGGTTTCCCCAACTTTTGCTCGATTTCGGCTAACGGTGCTGGGTAGTTGTAAGCATAATAATGTTTCACAGCTACTACGACATAATATAATTTGTCAGCAAGTTTATCCACATCACCATGATCTGTATAAACGAGTTTACATGCTGACGGTTGAAATTTAAAGTATCGAGTTCAGTGACAGGGCGAGAACACGTACGCCGGCATCAAGCGAACCATTATTATGAGGAATTCGGGCGATGTAGCGAGCGGCGTGGGGCGCACGCGCATTGTAACCATTTATCTTAAGACTGTTTATAAATCGACCCCGAACCGAGATTTAAATCAAGGCGAAAGGGCCAGTTTTTGATATACGAGATCCAACTAACATTTTAGTATTGTTTAAAAAGTATTATGGACATGAAAATACAAAGACACATAACCAGATCCCAAGTAGCCTTTGAACATCTGTCCTCGCATACTGTCTGGGAGTTGGGGCTAACGCAGGGGCCATATGCAGAAGGATCAGGTGTCGCTCTGACCGCGGGCAAACTCGGCGGAACGAGTTGTTGAGCGAACCGACGACTGGCCACCGCGAATACCGGAGAAAGTAAAAACTTAAACCAGTCAACCAAACATATCAAAGTGGGTAAACTTACTTGCTGATTGTCTGGCTCTTGCGAAGAATTACTATTATTATGGACGACTTGTCACAAATAATTATGTAAGCGTACTAAATAGTGAAAACAAAAGCATGACATTTAGGTTTGCTATAGTCTTCATAAAAGAAGATAACCGCCCAACTATTAGCACAAATACTAAATTTTACTGTAGAGTAACCGGTTAGAGCTAGTAATTTAAAATACTGGCTCTACAGATAATCTCAACAGTAGCTGTAAAAGCGGCCGTAGAGCTGCAGTATTCCCGAAATGGGCTCCGAATTAAAATTTTATCAATGTGTCGTACTCGCAATCATGCAAAGCAGCATAACATGCATCCGTGGAAGACAGAGGGCGCTGATCCGAAACCTTATTATACGTACTAACATCGGTAGATCGCACTTGACTCCATATTGCGAGGCATCTTCCGAAAGCAAAAGAAAACGATTTAGTTGCGTCCACTACTAACCTACAAAACATATTGCGTATGAATTGCTTGAACGTTTAGGTATACTGTGGTTAGGAAAAACTGTCTTATTATGAATACATAACGTCTGATTTAAGTATGAGGAGTTTATATAATAACACAGAAGCAATAGTATTAAAAGTTCATAAGCAGAACAGCAGAAGCCAGCCCCCCAACCGCCTAACACTCTCGCTTTCGATCGCTTTGAAAGCGAGGCCCTCGCCTCGCTTTCTAATATAATATCGAAATATAATATCGAATAATATCGAAAGCTATAGCCTATAGCTTTTGATATTGCTTTCATATTGCTTTCGAAATGACAAGATGACGCCTCTTCCTCGCCTCGCCTTCAAAGCGATCGAAAGCGAGAGAGTTAGGCGGTCGACCCCCAGGTGTGCTACCGTGTTGGGCGCGCTCGCGTCGTCGCGTCGTAAGTCGCGAGCGGGATCGCGCATTAAACGGCTAATTAGCCAGCTCTAGTTACTTCGTCTAGACGTATTCCGGCCCTTGTCGTCGTTCCTCGAGATTAGGACAGCGGCAGTAATGGAGCTTTTAGCGTTACAATGCTTACTTCAAAAGCTTTGCGAGCGACATTACCGAAAAGTTTATTAACCGGTGCCCTTTTGAATATACGACGAGCCAATTAAAACACATCAAATCTTATTTGAATTTATTAAGGAACCAAAGGTACTCTAAATGACTAGTTCGGTAAAAGTGAAAAGAGCAGTGACCTATAATTGGATAGAGATCATTAATTGATTTACTTACAGAGGAAAAGAAGTCATTAATTTTGACATCAGCAACATAATTATAGATAATAACAGTTTATTCTTCTGAAAACTGCAATAAAAGAATAACAATAAAAGTAGGATCCGTGTTGGGCTCCTCAATGAACTTTGAAGATTTTAGTAGTGTTTGGCAGCAGTTCAAAAGCCGATGGCAGATAAGTGTATTAGATTGAGCACCGGTGGCACTCGCGCTTCGGAAGTATGACACAATGAATTCAATACTGGTGTAATATGTCCGTAGGTAGCTATGACATAAAGTGGGTGGGGAGGCATTGTTCGATGCAGCTGGTAGCGTTAATGAGCTACGTATATGTTATTCATATCGGGTGTCGTGCGTGACCTTTACATGATATGGAATTCTTGATTTTAGCAATTTGAAAATTTGTAGAATATAATATGTAGCTGGAAGGCAACGTTTCCGCATAAATATTATATTGATAAAAGGTCATAGGTGAAGTGGTACCCCCTATTGAGCGGTGGTGGTGTCGCGATGTAAACAAATCGGCGTGCGTCGGATAGCGGCGCGTATCGATCAGCGTGCAGCGGGCTGCGGGCGGCGTCGGCGGCGGCGGCGTCGGCGGGGAAGCGGCCCTACCACTTATCGCCGTCTTCACACCTAATTTATCGCGAGTCGCAATCGCGGCGGTGGCGATAGTATACAGGTTTGTTATACTTACGTTGCTTGTTTCGTTTTGTGGGAAATGCGGGGCTGTTATGATGAGCGTTTGGTCATGAATTGGAATTTTGTCGGATGTTGTTTTAATTTTTACATAATTTTTGTTAATTCTTTGAAAATATCATGATTTTGATCTAATCTGGTATAAGTGGCGATTTTTATTACCAACAACATTTAATTTAGTATGTTTGTAGATATATTTATAAAGATAGTAGCAGGTTGCCCCGACAGGAGCTATATGTAAACTTGAAACCTGAGTAAGTTAATCTTAGTAATATTATATTAATAAAAATAAATCATGGGTTTTAGTCTCATCAACTCGGGTGCCATTAAAAACAGCCGATAAGGCAGAAGATAGAAGCGCCCTTCTAAAATAACAGTATTATCAGTAATAAAATAATTATGTTATTGACCTTAATTTTAATATAAGTAAAAATATATTCAAATACAATGAGAAACTTTTTAAAATAAAAATTGGTCATAGATCGCATAGATTTGTCACATGCTTTTATTTGTTATTCTGCGAGGCGTGATGAAGGTCGGCCTGCACGTGGTCGCAGCGTAAACTGGAGCGGGCGCGGCGGGGGCGGGCAGCGGCCTCGGGCGACCCTCCGCGCCCCGATCGATACGCCCGCCCGCCCTCGCGCCCGCCTCAGCGCGACGCAAGCTAGCACCCTTAACTTCTCCATATCGACGGATAAATAAAGCACGTACTAACTATGTAAAAAAAAAAAAGTATCACTTTTGAGGGGGCACAACTTTACAATAACCTTCCTTGCTGTATAAAAGATGTCAGCTCATTTAACAATTTTAAGTCAAAACTATCCAAATATGTTATAGAATACTATGCACTATTTAAGACTTAAATTTATTTGTTTAAACGTACCCACTTATTACTAATTACTTATTGAGCTGTCAAATGAATGTTCTCGGTGATAATTTTTGTTTATGTTATTTTTGTTCTCATGTAAATGGCATTTGTCTTTTTTGAGAATATAAACTCTTTAAACCTTATAAAATAATAAAACTAAACAAAAGTGAAGCGTCTTTTTGCCGGCCGTCACGTGTCGGTTCGGGACGAAAGGATCTGCTGTTCATTGGTATAATAAGATGCTTAATCAAGTATGTTTCTCATCATCACCCTCAGTTTTTTGTTGCAAAGCAACTACATCCACTACTGTTACAGTTGCATGTCTCTCGACTCAAATAATATCAAAACTCTATTACTAGCTGTCTTAATAATAACGTCCTAATAAAATGCGGATTTTATGTTATAGCCAGAATGTAGTATCGCTACTTGTATATTATTCCCATGACCTGGAGCTCGATTACGGATCAATGCATATCGGTAGCGGCATATGGTTATCGACATAATTACGCGACCGCGGGGCTCCGCCTTGACACCCCTTGAACTCGCCCTCCGCCCCGCGGCACTGCAGCACCCAGGTGGCTCGAGTTTGTGACATTGCGTGAGAATCAATTTAAAGATATTGTTGGTAACACAATTTTACAAGCAGTAATTGATTTTTTTATATTATTGTACACAAATGACGATTATCATTGATCGTCGTCGTAGCAAAGTAGCTACGGGGACAGTATATTTGTTGTCTCTTGAAACCAATGCATATTTTGCCTTCTACCAACATTCTGATTCCTGGTAGGCTACTCTTGACGCAAACTCAATCTTAATACAATTCCAATGCGAGTAATATGTATCAATATTCGTATAAGTTTCGCAATTTCGGAACGCCCCATCTCGGTAATAATTTGTTCACTCAATTTCCACGCAATTTAATTCCAATGTGGCGCTATTATCGCTTTTAAGAGTGCCATTTGAATTTTTTAGATTTATGATTGGAAATTGATTATTGCAATTGTGTTTCAAGAGTAACCCTACTGTGCGAACGCTGTTAAGGCTATATTATAACGATTGCAGGGCAAAAGCAAAAACTTCGATTTAATACGAATAATAAAATTTATTACGCTTACGATACCAGCGTGCGATTACGCAATGTTCGCTGTTAATAAGCAGTAACAACCATTACTAAGACAAATGCGTATACGCCGCATTGAGAAATCTATTCTAATAAGAGATAATAGGCTTTGAAATTCCACTAATCAATAAAATAGCATAACCAAGACTAGGTAACTGCACTGTTGTAACTGATAACTGAATGTCATCAAGAAACTGATTTCCATTGATCGTCGCACGCAAGAGAGGAAGGGGGGGCACAGAGCTCGCCCCCCGCCCACACACACCCGATAGCCAGCCAACATAGCTAGCAGCTACCACCATCAGGTGTATTATGCACAATAGTTTGCGTCGTGCATACTACAGTGAATTCCTTCTGCATCCGAAATTCTAAACCCATTGTAGACTCAATAACTTCGTAATCGTCAACAATTTTGTTCGTGGAACAAAATTAAATAATGACGACACGTCATAACTTTCTAATTCTGTACAATACAAGAGTTCCCGGACTACACGTGCTGGTCTTAGGAACCACCATCATACTGTACAGACAATCAGTACTCGTACCAAAAAATTTGACAAGTCGTTCCTCTGTAAGACCATTTATTCGGCTTTGGAATTCTTTGCCGGCGCATGTGTTTCCCAGCTCCTATAGTCCCGGGTCTTTTAAGCGGGGCGTGAAACGACATTTATGCAGGTCGTCATGAATGGGTGCGCTTGTTACCGTGCTTGTTCCACGGTGTGGAGCGCTCTCGTTATTTTGGACTGCATCGGCTGCTTACCATCAGGCAGGATGTGGTCATTATGACGTGTCAATATAAAAAATAAAAATAAAAAGTTGTCCGCCATTGCGTCTACCAGGCAGCACTAGAGGTTCGAGGTTAAAAGGGGCTGCAATTATTTACCAAACGATTACAGATGCATCACTTATATTCAGATGTAACAAAATGTTTACAAAATCGATGACAGCCGGTCTTTACGTATAAGGTGCTTGTTACTTTATTTGAGCTGTTGAGCAATATTATATGGATACTTATTATTATAGCCTTCGCAAGTTCTAAAGCTGTAAGTTATTATTTTATTCTTCCGGAAATTTGGCTGGCTGGTAGAAACTAGCCATCGAACATAGGGCTCTTCCATGACTGTTTTATTAGGTATATAGGTAACTACTTAATAATAATTCGTATATGAGAACAAGCCAAGTCAGACCTTAAGGCTTTGAACTTGGCACCCATTTTGATCTCACTTTTGTCGTTGAAGTCAATAATCAAGGCATATATCATAATATTGAACTTGGCATTCACTTCACATTTATGTTTTTGAGAGGATTGAAATTGAAACTACTGAAAGTGCTTTATTTTACTTTTAATCGAAATATCATTTGGCGTTTTTCTTGAAAACTAGCGTAAGTATATCAATTTAAGGTTTTTTCATAAAAATAATTTATATATATTGTTGAATTTATCCTCAAAATATTTGCAGTTGATAGAATGTGAAATGTGAGAGAATTATTATCAATTGAGGACTTATAAAATTTACTCGTTTTATAACCACCTATCTTTTTCAATCTAACAGTATAATAAGTCTAATAATCACAAAGTTATAGTAAACTTTATCACATATTCTTGGCCTCAGTAGCGCCATCTTTTCTATTGAGCTTTAAAGTTTAGCTACCTTTAAAACATTAACTTCGGATAACAATAAAAATATATTGTTGACAAACTAGTCCTAATACGGAAATAAAGCAATATCACGAACATGATTGATAATGAAATCTATTCTTCTTCATAGAGATATTCCATATTAGCAAGAAAATCGTGGAAATATCTGCAACCTATCTTGCGGAACCGCCTACGTACGCTCGGTGGGCGCGGCGGCGCGGCGGCGCAGCGGGTGGGCGGCGTGATGCCCTTCAACCCGAAAACCTTCTCAACAAGCAATATTCTAGTGATTTTTTGCATATATATACTTGGATGGCCCACGAGAGCGATATATAGAAAACTGTTTATATCGGTAAATTACTGGTGGCCGGTGACACGCGATATATAGTTTGTGAGAGATTTAACGCGAGCGAAGCCGCGGTTAATAGTTGTCGTTATCAGCTAAGGGTAATTTGAGGAGTAAATTGAATGTTAAAAACATTGAAATGATTTTCAATGTCGATAGCTTTTAAGAGCGTAAGTGAGCAATCCGCGCTTAAGGACTCTCAATGAACAAATGTGGAAGTTGGGACCTTAATTAAGTTCATTGGGGCCGTGATAAGGCCGCGCTGTATCTGGCCGGTCCGCGGGGGCGGCGTGACATTTGCCCCACCGCCCGCCGCCCGTCGGCTGGCGCGGGGCGGCCGGCGTCGGGTTATTGTAAACTCGCCATAACAGTTAATTCGCCATCAAAAAAATGGTGAAAAAACATGTGTAAACTCGCCACAAGTAGCATTTTCAAAACAAATTATATATTTATTTTTATATCTCATTTCTGATTACGGAATCAAATGTATGTAAATCTAGAGGTGTAACAATGCGCTGATTGGCTTAAATCCTAATTGGCTTACCCCCTTGGTTAATACGATGGCCCAGTTTTTAGAGAAAACTTATTGTTATTACTTATAATAATAAGTAAATCATATATGGAAAAGAATATTTTTACGTACACGTACACTAAACATTACGTTTGTAATAAAGATATTGTCACGCTTTGCCTTATCGAAGCAATTTTTTGTCATAGAGCAATCAATATGCGTTTAAAACGGGACGACCTGTTAATTATAAGTAATTATTATCTATGTTGTCTTTGTTTAAAATATCCCGTTAATAATTGCTGTAAAGTTTAGAGATAGAAGTTACGGTGTAAGGTATTGTTAACAGGAGAGCCGCATTAGCATACGAGTCCGGCGCGCTCCATAACTCGCATCCCCATTGCACGGGCGACCGCCCTAAACAGATTACCCAGCGTCGCCCGCCCGCCGCCGCCGCCGCCGGCAGCCTGCCGTTAATCCTGCGCAAATGGCCTCACGTCCCGCCGGAACTCCGAATTACAACCGGCGGCTATGGCGAAATATCAACCCCGAGAGCAGACATTAAACAGGCTCATCACATTATCTATCATTCATTACGCAACTTGATGCCATAGCACGCCCATAGATTTGTTTAAAAGAAGTACTAAGTAGTTATGCCGGTAGGTAGACCATCAATGAATTATCATATTAATTATCTAACGATGTCAGGGTTACGTAGCGTATCTGCCAGAGTCATATAAGTCAAAAGTGAGAATTTCCTTTGTTAGTTTCAGGCGAAGTGTCCTAGTTAGCAGCGCGTCGGGCGAATGCAGCGGTATGTTTGCGCAGCATTGAATCATTATAACCAGTTTGGTACAATGAGCGGCCGATAGAGGTGAGCGCGCGCGGACGCGGACGGGAAATTGCCCCGTTCGACTATTTCCGTCCGTCCGCAGTCGCGCGCCGACCTTCGATCGAGTGCAGAATGCCGTCCGCATATGCAACGTGCAAGTAACCGCGAAGCCCTGTCCCCAGTTAGCTCTACATTCTACCATCATCTAACATAAACAAATACGTCGAGCCCGACGGCCGAAGGGGCCAGGCAGCGCAATGACGATGACGTTGTTATACAACTTATTTTAATATCAACATTTCCTCTTGGAAAATTACTGGAAAATAAGATTAAAAGAAAGAGTTGTTGGGTTCATTATTTACATTCCTTTAAGAAATAATGGTACCTATAACATATAGTTAGTTAGTATATAACAGTATAGTTTTTATCCCGATATTCCCACGGGAATTAATGGAAACTGTCAAAGCGGTACGAAGTCCGCCGGGTCCACTATTACTATATGGTATTTTTATCTTATTATCAGGTTTAAATTTTTAACTTTTTAGTTCTTATTTTATTAACAAGTAATAAAAGCTTGTTTAAAAAAAAATCTTTTCATTTTTCTAATTAAAATAAAAAGTTAACATGGGCGTTTGTTATGCGAAATTGTAATAATTTATCATAATTTATAAGATTTCGGAGCCTTATTATATTAATGGACAATAGATTATAGTTATGACCCGATCTCATCATATCATGTGCAAATGAGCATATGATTGTTATAATAAAAAGAACACCGCGTCTCACATAGGTACAATATAGAATCTGAACATTTGCACTGTAGCCGACCTTCAAGTTTCTTGTTTTTTACTCAGATCTAGTTAGATGCTCTTGAATATAATGCGACCGGTAAATGGCACGCAGATGCGGCGTAGTACGGGTCCCGGAGTCCTTGCCAGTTTCCATATAAGCGGAAACTGGGTGACCGGGGGAGATTTATCGTGGCAATAACGGATTTATTTTTAGCCAGCAAACGGTGCATTCTCACTCAAAATAGCATTATTTCGACGTGCGAATTTACGGCTTAAGCAAATATTAGTATCGGCGAGCCTTGAACGAGTGGATTCACACCAATTATGATGATATGTGTTTTAAATAAAAATTGGAAAATGGAGATTGAAGGGACGACTCGTGCTAGTCAAAACCCTATAGTATCCTGTTGATTCTTGCACAACTTGTGATATTCAGAGAAATGCAGTTAGTAGAGGACTTAAATGGTCAATAAGCTAGCCGTCAAACTGAGGTAGACCATAGGGGCTTCCCACGCGCACAGCAATTTCGCGAAGCACGCAACACTGCCAAGTCGCCTGCAACACGCCGTGCTATTTGATTAGTTTCTAGGAAAGTTACATCTGCATCTTACAGTCTAACTGGAGTGGGTGCGGCTGACCGTGGGACGGGTCCTGTTTCTTTGTGACTGGAGACGCCGACCGCGAGGTTACATTCGCATGGTACCTCATCGATTAAGTTTAACGACCAAATAAATTATTTCCATAAACGTGAGTATTACAGCAGACAATGTAATCATAATGGAACTGTATAATATAAAGGACGGTAAGAAAGATATTGCTTACAAGATTAACATTGCAGTATGCAGTACTACAACCCAAACAGTAACAACAGGACAGTGAAACTTGCTCCAGATTCTCTTTAAATAAAATTCAGTGCTGAAATGAATAGTTTCATAGGAGTTAGACAAGTGTATCGGCCGTTAGTAACAGTGTTACAGGCACTTAGCGCGCGGGTGTGATGGTGTGAAGTTACACAACCGGCGCTAAACGGGCGTCGCAGTGTCAAAAACTAAAGCTTGTTTATACGCCAGCAGATTATTACGGAAATTCTCCGGCTGATTGGTCAAATGAAACGGAAAATTCAATCAGCTACAAATTTATGACAGTGCCGCCGCGTAGCATGGATTCGAGAGGATAAATATATTTCCCACCAAAAGGCACACGACACGAATATTATTGATATTGAATATTTGATGACATTTTATTATTTAATAAAAGCTTAAAAAGCGAGTGTAAGCAATTGGTAATGAAATCCTTTTAACATTACACGGGTAAAAAGGATTTCTTAAACCAAGTAATGTCATTTTCTTAGCAATATTAGCTTAGCTCAAGCATATTTGCATCATATCAAAAATCTGAATATTTTGAACCAAAAACCCATATTTTCTTGTTTGATTTGCTAAATTTAAAACCAATATATTTAATTTGAGTTCAGGCTTGTTTGATTGAAGTGTGATCGATTTTATTTAAACCAAAACCAGAAATTTTGTCAAAGTAAAAAATACTTTTTAAAACCAAGAAATAATTTACTTGCATTCAGAACTATTATACTGAAATCAAATAAAAATATTTAATTCAATCTGAAAGAACTCTTTTCTTGACTCTAAACACTAATTTTATTGGATCAACTAAATATTGCTTTCGCTCAAGTTTTCTGGACCGCAAGAATATATTTTGTTAGCTCAAGTAACGACAATATCTCATATCCACAAAAATGGTTTTTTTAATTCGAATTAACCTGTTATTTCAATTCAACATTTTATTTGTGATTACAAGAAGATCAGACTATTGAAATTAACATATATTTATTTAAACCTAGAGGATATCAATTCGATCTGATACAATAGAAATGTAAAACTAACAAAACCATTATTTCTCTTGATATAATAAAGCATGTTTTTGACTTAAATTATACAAATACTAGAATGAAATAATATTAGTCTGTAGTTAAGATTATAACGCTTTGAACTGGCTACACAAGTCATTTTCTGCCTTGAGCTGTCTGGGTTTGGTTGGTCACTGTTGCGCTGTGTTGCGCTTTTACCTTTAGTTATTATTGAAGAGGATTTTACATTCAGTCTGGCCACTTTTTAACGCGCGCTCTGCTCACCGAGTGTAAAGTGTGTGTCATTACATTACCTACTAGGTACATAGTACTACATAGGTATTTTGTACCTTACCTACTTAAGGACGTTAGAATGGAAGAACTTACAGAGCTGCAACGATCGTGCGTGGCTAGTTCCCGACGAAATTGTTAAAATTTTCATAGGTAAGTACCTAATTTGTTTTCCAAAATCTAGGATTTAAGAAGAAAATACTTACTGATATTACAGTTCGTATCTATCCATCAGATTATGCGCTGTTTGTGTGCCTTTATTGTTGTGTGTTGTAAACTTTATACACAATCTGGATGATGTGATAAGTTTTTTCATCGCTTGAATTTAATTTTGGAAATTCCCTTTACTAGTGGTAAGAGTCAGAAAAGCTCTTATATATTTTAAAACATTATTTTATAGAATCAACTCTTTAGTAATATTACCGTAGTTAATTTGGTATATTGCAAGGTCATCTTTTTATTTCAGTAAAAAATCCTCACAGATGCCATCCACACCTCATGTATTGGAACATCAAGTAGGTACCTACCAAAAGAGAGGCTTATGAAGAAATTTAAATTATCGACGCAGGAGCTATAGATAGCATATTTGTCAGTGCTAAGGTGTGTATTGTATTATTTTCTTTTACATTATCATAATTATCTACTGTGTTAATAGGCAAAATAATATAATTTGCCAACAAATTCCTGCATACCCATATTAGTCAAATGGGAAACTAGTGAATAATATATTTAAATATTTACAGATTGCTGGTGACGACAACATAATTGCCACACAGAAAGAAAAGGCTTCATTGAAAAGCTTGTAAAATATATACATAATTTTTATTAATTATGTTAGTTATGTACTTGACATGAAACGTTAAAAACGCAATTAATTTAAGTATAAGTAGAATTATAAATAAACAGTAAATTTGTAATAATGACTTTCAATTTTTATATTTGTAGGAGTTCCATTCAAAATGTTTTATAGTTTTGTATAAAGAGGTATTAAGTTTTTATGGAAATGTAGGATGTTCCTGCACCTTCTAGTCTTTTTTACATAGCATCCTAGCCATGCTATGCAAAAAATAGCATGGCTAGGATGCTATGTAAAGAAGACTAGAAGGTGCAGGAACACCCTAAACTTCCAAAAATAAAACATTTTGAATGAACAACATCCTCTATTTGACCCAAGAAAATATCATATTATTTCAAAACATTAACGTCTTCAGAGAAAAAAGTTGTAGTTTTAATTTGAAATAATAATAACTACATGATACTTGTTTTTCTTGATTCAAAATAATAATTCTGTAGATCAATTTTTTTATTCTTAAAACAAGAAATAGAGTTGGTTTGATATAAATTATAACAGTTATTGAGTGAAGGCGTTATTGTAGTTAGAAGAAAAAAACAATTTTCTTTAATAAAAACAACAATCATTTAGTTTGAGAATTTATAGAATTAAATAAAGAAAAGCATTTTTTTTCTCAACAATACATTTTTTTATTCTAAGAATACATTTACTTATTCTAATATATTATTTATTTATTTTTAATTGCATATAATCTAAGAATAACGCTTCCATGTATTGGTTCAAGAAAAAAAAAATTTCAATTAAAAAAATATTTACTTGGTATTCAAGAAAATAATGATTTGAATGGAAAAAAATATATTTTTCAAAACAAACAAAACTAATTTTATTGTAAAGAAATAAAACCAAGATTATTGTGATATTAAATTTAAGAAAATATTATTTTCAGTATATATGAGTGGATCATTTTGTTGAATTTAAGAAATATGCTTTGACTGAAGTAATTTTGCTTTGTTTTAAGAAAACTGTTTTTACCGTGTATGCTTCGGAAAGACGAGGTTATGAATATATCACTTACGAGAAATATCTTTAAAATAATTCACTCACAAACTTTTTTATTTAAGTCTCTATGATGGCATCCGCGGAAGACCATGGGTCGTGCGTGGTTAACACCATATCATCATCATCATCGGCCTATCTTAGTCCACACCATATTTTGAGCGGAAACCAATTTGTTATATGCATAAGTGATGTTCCTGTGTTTATTTGTATGTGTTTTTGTACCAAATAAAGATTTTTTTTCTATTTCTATTTCAAAGTTTTATATTTACAAAAAACTGGTGATGAGCATCAGTGGTTGTACAGTTCAGTACAGTTACAATATGACATAACAATGATAATAGTTGTTATTATATGAGCACAAGGAAGACGATTATTGAATCGTAGGACAAGCGGCGACCGATCAAGTGCCGGCTCGACTAATGGAATCGCAAGGTTGAAACAATTGAGCTGACCACGGCCACGACCACGCGCGCCGCTCTGTTTAGATAACACGACCCTTCATGCGACAACTGTGCGGATAACAAGCGTAAGCCGCTAGTTATTTCAAAGACCCAACAATTTAATTCAAGTTTTTCTTTTTGTCGAACATAGAAACTAACAACTACAGTACAGTTGTCATCACTTTTGCTTTCAATGTTGCTAATATGAACGTTATTGATTGACACAATGACAATGTTAACGTATTGTGTTGACCTCTGTAGGTGTGACTCGCTTAATAACACAGACGGTTAATAACATAGACGGCGACTTAGGTAGAGTTCATTACTTTAGTTTAGGTTGAACATTGTTAACAGGATTTAGTAATAAATTGTAAACTGAACTGAAAAAAATCGATAGTGATGTAATACAAAGGGAATGTAACAAGCGTCGCATTGAAAATCAAAAGCAAAGCAAAACAATGGGCGTCGACCGAAATAAAGACCGTTTATGTAGATTTATGTCACGATCTATTTTGAGATTCGATCGCTCGAGCGTGAACTTGCGCGAGTGCGCGCGCGCCGCCTCTGTACCAGATCACAACCAGGAAAATTTCCTTTACAGAGAAGTATTATTCGATTTAATTGTTACTCATTACCTCGTTCACGTGATTTGGAGTGAAGATAAGGCAACCAAGTAATCTGTATCTCAGCGATGCCGAGTTACGCGTTAAAACACTCGTACGGTTGATGTTAACGACCAATTAAACGTTCAGGGCCGGCTAATCTTCGGTTTCTACACTAGTTAAACTAGCCATTAAAATTCTGAACGATATCATCAGAATGTTTGAGCGCTTTGAATGGAGGGGTGTGGTGGGGCGTCTATGTTTGTCAACATCGGTGCAAGGGAAGTAAACATTACCACTCCGGTGAACTCTATACTGCTTCTAAACTGCTTGCATTGCGTTATTTGGGTAAGCGTTCGTTTATTTGCTTGGATCTATGACAGTATTTCAAGGTTTATGATCATAGGAACAGGAAGTTATAGTTTCGGGATCGTTACATCAATCTTTATGTACGACTCGACTATGGTTGGACGGTTTTAAAAGAGCCGATTATACAGACAGATTTGCAAACAAATCACAGCGTCGTTATAGTTTAATGCAATAAAACTCGTGGCTAGAACGTGTTAACTTTTCGGCGGTGAGAAGATAGCAGTGGACCACCTGTTGACGTTACATAGAGATTGACCTTTTTACTATTTGGGAGTTGTACTTTCAAAAGCGCATCAAAATTTAAGAAAGTATCACATTTTTTATAATTTGTTATCTACGAAATATACGATCGTTATATTAAATCCTTAGGATTCTTCGTGATTATTATTTTCTTTATATGTTATCACTGTGATTAGATATTATTTACGGGGTATGCATTAATCTAAATTGTCAGCGTATCTGTTTCCGTACTCAACTACTTTGCATTTTGTTTGATAAAAATGGAAAGCACATAATATGTAAAAATGCAAAACAAGTATCTGGTAGGACGAAAGATGTTTGCTGTACAAACATGGTGAAAGCGGTTCCTTGTGATATTCTTAAGACCTATTCACTAGGTCTTTAAACTGCGGTAGTATGAAGGCTTTGATGAAAGGAGCGGAACGTCCCGCGGGGCCGGGGCGCCCTCGAGAGGCTGACGACACCGCGCGGGGCGGGCGCCGCCCACCGACCGCCGAGATGCCACCGGCTTACCGCAGAGCTCAGCTTCGGTTTGAACACGCGAGACACATGTCCACTAATACTACTAATAGCAGAACGTGTGATGGATAACTTTTATACGAAATACAATTGCTTGTTACATTTCTAATTAGATTAATTTAGACAAAACTAATGAAAATAAATAGAATATAGATTTTCTATAACAAATAGTAGAACAGTTTTAGCAACCAACTTAAATAGTTTTGCGTTGGTTTGTTATAAAACTTTCCGATTTAACTTCAACTTTTTAATTAAAGAAGCTTGTAGAAGAGCTTAATAATAATAAAAGCTTTCAAGGGCACCGGCATGCCGATTGCGAATCGTAATGAAACTTCGCAGGATCGATTCTCACGAGCAAGCGAGGTGCTCCGCGTAGGGGAATAATTCGCCGCGCGTGGGAACAGCAGAGCGCGGCCGGTTGCGGTACTTTGAAGCCGCCGCCCACACACCTGCCGCCGCCCGCCGCCCGCCGTCGCTGCCGCACAGCCTCCGACACCGATATCGTTTATTACAACCACTTCTTACAATGCGAACTGACCGAGGCGATTTTATTTTTTTCAATTATATAACAGGAATTTCATGAGACTGCAATGGTGCGAACTGCAATTTCATTCTTTATGATTTACTAATTACCCCAATAGCTAATAGTCAAAGTGAAGTACTTGTACGATATGAAATAGGAAAGCAAAAACTTTACAATCATGAGAGCACTTAAAACCGCATTCATTAGATTAATGAGCGACCGATCTCCGCAGCCGGTCTGGCTGCGAGCCGGCGCATTGTCGCAGCGTGACGTCACGGGCTCATCCCCATCGGCCCGCCGGAGACATTGTTAACTACCAGTCGAATGCTTTTGTCAGTTCAACTCGGATACAACCTTGTTTCAAATTAACTGCTTGGTAACTTTCGCCTTTATGTAAGTGTTGCACGATTACAAGGATAGTTTTATTTATTTCTAGAAGTGACGACACAAGTTCTTGATCGAATTTAAAATTTGTGGATTACATCATAATAATATAGATGACTCTCAACAACTTTCTTTATATTGGATATCGATATATCAATGCCCACTTTTATACTCGTTAAATTTTTTCTGTTGTCAGTCATTCAAAGAATAAAATTATGAAAATTTATTATACGAACTGCAACAGACAATGTTCTGAATTCGTCGATGGTGTCAACCATGTACTTTAGATAAATTAATAGGTAGCTACTAGTATTGAGGGTACTCACGGCTGGCGATGAGTTCAGGCGCAACGAGCCCGTTGAGGTCAGGCTCTTCGCCGTACCAGAAGATCCAGAGCTCTTTGGCGGCGCGCAAGGAGAGCGGCGGCGGGGGCGCGGGCGCGGCCACCTCGTACAGGTCGGGCGGCGGCTGCGGCGCCGGCACGCGCCGCCACACGCACAGGATGTCGCCCGCCAGGCAGCGCGCGTAGCTGCTGATCACCGGGTCCGCCAGCGGCGCCGCGCCCTCGCCGCCCCCGCCGCCACCGTGCGACTCGCCCCACACGAGCTTACGCCATTTTATGCCATAAAGCTCCGTCTGGAACAAAACAAAACGCATTATTACACGGCTTTATAATGGCAACATTCTCATTCCCTGTAGTGTTTGCTCGTTTTAGTAGCTCGTGCCCCAGTAGTGGAGACAGAATGAGCTGGTGGTGGATTATAACAACAAACATAAAAATTGCCGATAGCTGTTAGCAATACATATTCTTGAACCACAGACAACCGTCAAAACTACTATCTGATCTTAATGACATTTGGTAAAACAAAAAATACGGCACGCACATGGACATACACAATAATAACAAATTCAGTGAAACCGAAACATTTAAACATTTGCATTTTGTGAGTGGGCGTTAAGTCAGACAGAAGCAAATACCTAACACAAATTAGTAGATTTTGAACATAAGAATTATTTATTTATCAGAATTTTTTACACCTCTTATAAAAGTTTCTAAGATAAAAGAAAGACTGCAACGTATCCCTATACCAAAATAAACGCAGGCACAGCAGGTAGATGACAACAATGAAAAAGCACGTATTTAGAGTAAGTAGTCATGAAGTGCAGAGGAAGGACGAGGCAGGAACGCGGGAGACCTCGAGATTATTCTAAAAGCGGAGTTGGCAGCGGCCCAGCGGAGGTACACAAAGGTACAGCGGAGGTACCGCCAGCCGAGCTCCTCCCGGAAACTACCGCATCACCGCTATCAGCGAACGAGGTGCACTCGCTAAACTATAATGAGATCTTTTCTTTGTGTCAAATAATTACAAATTAATTAGACGCCATTACTTTCGCACCAACTATTTCTTTTGATGAAAACTTTATTGCCCGTCCTAATAATGTAGAACAATGGACACTCTTTTGCACCGGCCGGTGTAACGGCGACCTTGCAGTTGCAGCTTGTAGAGTATGTAAATACTGCATTAAATCAAAAACTTAACGCCACGTAAATAAATATTAAGGAAATCAAAACAGTTGAAAACTCGTGGCGCGTCAGGCTTGCAATAGAATGTAATTTTCTTATGGAACCAGACGGAGGGCGAGGGAGACAGATCTAATTAGGGGGTAGCAAGGATGTATTGATAATTCAAGTTGGATGAGTGCATCCATGTTGTCTGGGTTTTCTGCGAGGTCACCGTGAAGCGGCGGGCCCCGCGCCACGCACCTGGCTGGCTGCGGGCGCCGCGCGCGACCCCAGCCGATAAGGGAAGGTAAGTTAATTACTAACCAGTTTAATGCTATCAGAAGGGGGTTACTGCTTGTAATGTTAGGGGAAGGGCCACGGTTGATACAATGATAATCATGAAGTTTTAATTGTAGCTTGTCGACTTGATGCGGTTGTGAGCTCTTGTTATTTTGCATTGAGCAGACATTCAACACCTTGAAATTATGACAGCTATTTTCGCTGCAAATAAATTATGATTTATGATTTTTAAACCTGTAGATTTAAGTTACCGACATTTTTTACTGTACAAATATAATGCTATTGACACATTATGTTATCGCCTGTAGGTATTTTAGGGCATTTTCAATAAACAAATTTACACAGTCAAATCTATGCCAGCCGGATATGCCAAGTGAGACATTAGACGGTCGTGATCTCAAAAGACGTTCTTATTTCGTTCGTGAACGCTACATTTAAGAAACATTGCGGCGAACGCAATAACAGTGAACGTAACTTCAAGCGTGCCCTAACTGCAGATTTGGATCTTAAGGCGACGTGATAAGGGTGTTGTCTTGGGAGTGTGGTTACGTCCGTGTTGCCGAGCGTACATGTGAAAGAATGCGCCATGGCCGGTGCGCGGTGTCGTGTACGTTCGGCCGCGACGGGCCCGGCCGCTTTCTAGCGCCGATGCGCCCGCGCAACCCGCTTCACTTTCTATTGTGTAACGTGACGCTCGCGTTTGGATAACAGTTTTATTGAAGCCGTAGCCCCCTGATTCTCTAAAGCTTTCGAAACATTTTTCACACGGAACATGTACTTTGTCTCTATATAAATCCATACATGGGACAAGGACAAGGCGAACAAAATCGAAAAGTTTACTTGGAATGTGAGCCGACTAACAAGCATACCTGAAGGAAAGCGGTCACCGTAGCCCACGGACGCTTGTAAAAATAAGGGTATTCTGAGCGCGTTGCCAACCCTGAGCTTCACTTCTTATGCTATTTTTCTTATTCTATTCCCTGTAATATAGCTGCATTTGGTACTGTTCCAATCAGAAAACAGCAATACAAAACAATGCTACTTGGCGACAAAAATAGGTACCTAGTGTAAGTGTATGAGAACAAACTTTTGTAAGAAATAAAAATGTATTAAGTGTGACTACATAAATGAAAAAGTATGTATTTAGTAGACGGCAAAAAATTTTACCACTGCAAAATATTGCAATTTGAATTTAAAATGTGGAACAGGCGACGAATGGACTTGCAGTCGCGCGAAAACAGCCGAATAAAGCCACCGAAAGCCGGGACTCGCCGGAAAATCCGCTCGTAAGCTGTGCCTAAGTGGAGTTACGTCAATAGCATCACGAGATCTACATTCCATGAAAAATATATATACATATTTGTTAAAACTTTTTGCTTTTAGTCAAATAGGCATAATCTGTGTATCTGTATATTATTATTTAATTAAAACCACAAGCCATTGAAAGATTTTGGCTTTTTGAAATTTGTTTGATCTTTAAGAAACTAGGTCATCATAACATAACAAAAACAAATGTGTTTTTGACGAGCTAGCGACCATTCATTCAAATAATCAGAGACGCGCGAACGCGTCCTTGCGTTGATGTCTTTTGCATTGCTATATTTGGTTACATGAAAATTGTGATTGTGTAGCGCCACATTGGCGCCCCGGTTGGTAGATTGATTCAACATATAAAACTTTGACAAAAGTGTTGCAAGTCATGGAATTTTACTTTTACGTTAATATATTACGTTATTCAGTAAACAATAACCGTAAAACTATCATAACCGTGAACGGAAAAAACTGCATGTCCAAAAAAGTCGAGCACCGCTAGTCGAGTGAGCGAGACGGATACAACGTCGGCGAGTAGGACAGCATCAATCGCGAAAGTGAGAGGAGGCAAGCGCGATATGGCAACAGCGCGCGGTTACGTTGCGTTACTAGCAGCGGGGTAAACAATCGCGGTGATGTGACGAGATGCGCGTGCGCCCCCGCTCGGCCGTGCACTTCGCTACTGCATTTTTGTATCGTGACGTCATTGTTTAGGGGTGACTATTTAATTTTGTCACCATGGTTGTCAATTGAACTTGATTTGGTTTAAATTAATAGAGTTAAAAAAAAGCGAACAGCGTGAAGTCCGCTAAAATGTTTGTAAACAAGCCTATAAATTTAAATATGTCAAGTAATGCTGCGGTCAAACGAAACTTTATCATGTCTTTTCCTTAGTGTAGGAACGGTAGTAAACTAAAAGTAAATATATAGACAAAAAACATTAGATTCCTACTTTGCACTGGCTTGGCTGTCTAACAATGCATGTCAAATTACGGGTAAATTAAATTAATAATTTAGCGTTAGTAATTATATCGTATACTTGTTTTTAAATTGTATTTTGACAATAACAATTAAGGGAATACTAAAAAGACTCTCAGAGCATTTTTTTCTTAAAGAGCTATAATACACTGTATTTTAAAGAAAGGAGTAAATTAAATTAATAATTTAGCGTTAGTAATTATATCGTAGACTTGTTTTTAAATTGTATTGTGACAATAACAATTAAGGGAATACTAAAAAGAATCTCAGAGCAATTTTAAAGAAAGGTATGCAGACATGATGAGCTATTTAACTTTTAGGTTAGGATTCTAGGATTTCGCCTTATAAAGCGACAAAGTTGTCTGCTGCCAATATCTAAACAAAAGGTACTGCTTTAGGTAGACGACAACATCAATAGTAGCGAGCGACAAAGACAACGTACGAAACATATCGAGCAGTATAGAGGTTAATGTGGGGAGTGTTGCGCGTGCACAGTTGAGCACACCGGCGCCGGCGCACAGCAGAACAGCTACGTCGCCCACTTCCGCGTACGTCAGCATTATCATGGAGACCACGTTTACGTGGCGCGTCGCGCCCGGCACCGCAGCCGCCTCCAACCGTACTACGGACGGACTAGAAACACATGATGTGTGTGTTACACATTTGTTATGTGATCGCTTGCTGTCAAAAGAACACATTATTTGTGTTAACAACACTAGTTTCCCTAATGAGGAATATTATTATTAACACACCAATTAGGTATATTACTGACATATCTGATTTTAACAGTAATACAATGGCATAATACAGTTTTGTTTTTAGAATATGGAACCTAACAAATAAAAGTTGTGTAAATCTAGTTAACGCGAACATTTCATTTGTAGTCTAATGTCTTAATTACCGAATAATACTACTTATTTTTTATGCTTTAGTTAGGAATCTTCAGTTATATAATTCAGAAAAACATGACAATCTTGAAAGATGACAGTTTACATATCACGTAACATACTCAGACCGGCCGCGGCCTATTAAGTACTTAGGCACCTATAATATATTTGGAGTCAATGCGATGGCAACCATATGATATATCAGCAAATATGAATTATTTCGCTGAACACAACCGTGTCAAACATCTATATAGCAATACGAATACTATACATTCCGACATCAAACAACCCATAACTTTGTGGGCGGCAGCAAACGACTGTACGCTATACCCCTCTCTATCTAACCGACAGTTAGCAACACGGGGGAGAGAGATAACCATACTAATAAACACATTGCCAAATCGTATAAACGGTAGTTACAGCAATGATAAGTGATTACCTCTAACCTCTAAGATTCAGATTATTCTGACTTCAAACACGATGTGGTACTGGAAACAAAGCTGCGGTAACATTCTCGTTTCCAAGGAAGAGCAACAAATGTGGAAGTATTACAGCGAGCAAGCGAGCTAGGAAAACGGCAAGGCGGTGATTTGAAGCGCGATTTACATTCTAGTCTGACGACAATAGTAGTTGTCGTCAAGGGCAAGGACGAGCAAGTACGTATCAAGTACATCGTAAACGCTTTTTGATAGTGTAAGAGACATGATAGTTGATTCCTTATGACAGTTTGGAGAGCATGTAATTACTGGCATTCACTAGGGCTGCGTGATCTACCTTAGACTTCATCAACGTTTACCATCAGGGGGATTGTGATTTAAAGTAGGCTTAGTCATTTGCAAAAAAGAAACATTAAAGTGTACATGAAGCAAGAAACGTTAGAACGTTTAAGGTACTAACTCAGAGCTTCGTACATCGCTGCCTTCTCGTCACACCACACATGTTACAGGGAAAATCAATACGAGAAGGACGGCAGCACACACAGACTGGATAAAGATAGTATTAAAAAACATTTATTTAATCAGAATAATGGCAGAAATAAAATAATAGTAATTTTGTAATTGATCCTTGGCATGTTAGGGAAATATCTTTAGACTCAGTGATTAATAAAACAATAAGCACCAAAAACTGCGGAATGTAAACCAAATATTGTAAGAAACTCAAAGGACTGAATAAAAAAACTAGCGGCAAGGATTCCATGCAGACGAAGCCTCCACTCCGCAGCAAGGGTGGCAGGTAGAGCCGTGCGCTACGGCTAACGGTCGCGCCGCGCCGCCGCCGCCGCCGCCGCCTCGGTCGACGACCCCACCGACCTTTCGTCTAGATTTTTGAAGGTTTGGCCTACTTACTTAGCCAGTACTTTACTTTGCTACGCGCGTACACATTCGAAAACACTTTAATTACACTTTCATAATGCTGAGAATCAGTTAAAAATTTACAACTTTAAGAGATGTAATTAAACAGCCGCTTGGAATCGACCGAGGCCTCGAATGCAAGTAGATAGAACCACAACTGCAATATGAACGGCCCTACTTAAGCCTGTGGAGCTTTTGTGCATACAAAGGACTACGCTAAGTTATAGCGATGGCAACTCACAGATTCTAGGTCAGCTTGATGGCGGAGGCACTGCAATGAAAACCTGATAGTATTTTAAGTTTTAAAATTATATACTTCCAGAAAATAGCAGTTCGCGATATTTATAATACAACCTGCTCACATAAAACTAACTTTGGATAGTTATTTAAAAAGTCAATAACTGAACTGTGTCAACTAATATCTCAATAAGTAATAAATCTTCGAATAATATCATTGCATCCTCATAATCTTTTTGATTAAATATTTTTGGTGTATTAATAATTCATACTTACACTACACACTAGCTTTCGCTTATAAGCAAATTAAATTCAAACGGTATTTTTTTTGTCAGTGTATACTATGATATAGAACAAAAGTCGTCTTCTGTAAGTTGACCAGTATTGCAGAAGTATGCCGGTACCCAGCGTGGCTCTACAACGTCTATGGTGACACGTAAACATTGCTCCATGCACCATTAACCAAGTAGTACGCGTCTGATGCTGGTTCGGAAACTACGAATTTGTTTCGCAACTAGATATTCGAGTCTTTATTCAAACAGAGAAGTAAGATAAGGATATCTTTCATTAATTTTCAATATGGATAGCATTATGCCACAAACAATGGACTGTGTCCGTCATCAACTAAACACTGATTCATAGTAATTTGCAATTCAAGCAGTAAGGCAAGCTATAAATCATGCAGTAATTCAAGTGATCCTTCTTAATTTGAAGTTTGTGTAGAGTTGGCCAATGTTAGACGTAGCTTGAACGCGGTTTCGAGCGCGCCGTCGCTCGCTCGCTCGCCGATTTCTCACCTCCGCAGCACTAAATGAGGGTATAAAGGTGGGGGGGGGCTAGTGAAAGCGTTATAAATCGCATGCCCTCAGCAGTTGCTTTCGGCGGTTTCGGTCTCAATCGGAGGCCCTTAAAACGTTACGAAACTGTTTGCTGCAGACAATGAAACGCCTCACGAAACAAAATTGTATACTTGTATACAGAGTTGCGATCACGTAAATTATTATTATTAAGTTCTCAATGTGAATTTGATAAGTTTGTAGTTTGTCCGAAATGGGGTCAAATAGGTGTAAATCAAATCTCTTCACATATTAATAGTATTACGTAACGGTGTAGGTGCGAAATAAGAAACCTTGTTTAATATATTGTATCAGTTAATTAGATATAGGTAGTGTATGAGGAAATGCATACATTAAATTGTTTGGCAGCAGTGAGTCAGTAAATACTTATGAAATAGCGCGTGTAGTTAGATACTATTGAAAATTACACATGAACCGAAATCAGATCGCTAAAGAATTCCATATCAAGAAATAAAACGTAGCATGTTAATTACTTGTATATAAGTGGTTGCGTTTTAACATAATGATGAAATTGAGCCAAACTTGACAGAACCAAGTAAAAGATACAAGTATTAAAAACTCGGAAGCGTATTACATGTTTCAAAAGTATGCTTACCCAGAAATACTTGACAGATTATGACGTAAGACGTGATACACACGTGACATACCAATAGCATATTATATCGTATGTTCGCCAGATATATTAAATAGGCCAAGTCGGTACGTGTCTACCAGGTAGCAAATGAGTATCAAGATACACAAACGTGATTTATAGTGAAGTCTTTGAATATCTTATTTATGAGCGTCGTAAAAATTATCCGTTCTTAGAGTACTACGTGCTATGGTATTCACATAATAAAATAAGTAGCACAGAATAATAGCTCATAAGCGAAACTACAAAGTGTATTAATTTGTCTTACGTCAAATGTTCAAAGGTATCGTTGTCATCTGGCACGAGTTGTTATTAAACGAAGGATTGATACTGATTGCTGATAGATCCGGAGTGTATATGGGCAGACTAATGTTTCCGGTATATCGTGTTGATCGACGGGTTCATGGAAAGTAATAATGGTTTATTTATTTCGGTTCGGGGGCAAACTGCGCGCGTGTGAAGCGGGTGGCACTCTCCGCATCTTGACCCACATCGGGTGCCCGTGGCCGCGAGGCCGGACCGGCACTAATCTAGCGGAAGACCTTAATTGCAATTTAATTGAATGAGCTTGGACTGCGAGCCAAACAACCCGAAATAGGAAGTGAGGGTAAACAAACAATGACATCTGACATTTCGCACTCTACAATTAAATGCTACGCAGAAAATACTGTGACACTACAAGATTTCTCGGATTTTGTAAAACGAAATGGCACACGGCTATGGTACTGCAAGGAGAAGAACATTTAAATGCAACAACATATTTATTAATATTAATAATGAAATTAACTGAACTTAATCAACATGTTTTCTGAACATCAAAATGTCACTATATTAAATTGTGACAATTTTATCAATTTGTCGGCCATCGGTCGTTTATATTATTTCATTGAAAAAGTGTTTAGTTTTTTGTCAATTGCAATAACACTTCCTCATTTCCTCCCACGGTTGTGGTAAGAACCGTACAAAAAGTTTTAAAAGTTTTTCGTTTGTCTACCCGTACGTCAATTTAAGCTAGTAGAAATAACTAAATTAATTCAACATTTGTCGTTCACTCTGACATTTGGCACCTACTGAACATCTATTTCGCTCTACTTTCATACTATAAGGGGGAGCTCTTGACCTTCATCACTTCTTTTGGTCAGTAAAGGTAAGAGTATTAGGAAAGCATACTTCACTTGGAATCTTTAATTATGGCACTAACATAGTTATAAAACAGACCAAATGCTAGTCACACAGGTTTTAAAACATGCCCTACTACCGTAACGTTAAATATTCATCCATTATTTGTATTTTGCTTAGTAGCTCATTTACTTACTTCTAGTCACTGACTTCAAATTAAGGATGTTCATTATTTATTATAAACCGATTATCTTGTGTAATGCACATTTCATTGTCTCTTACTAATGAAATCTTTTTTAGAGTTCACCAAAGTATACAAATGACGTGTACCGTCGGGGCGACCAATAAGAAAGCTGCAACAATGTTTTCCTCGAGACGTTCTCATCAAAACAAAACCTTGACCCAGAATCTGGACATCCACAATACAAGAGGTAAGTACGACTCGCACGCTGCTTACTTGACACCGCTACTTACTCATTTAATGCACATTATAAAAGTTATGTGGCGAAAAAATAAGATCTTAACATAGTGTGAGGGCTCGAAACCAACTCACCAGAGCTGTTTTATCGCACGATTTCAACATAATCATCATTTATCCGGTGTAAAGTAAGTTTAATAACCAGTTATATAAGATTTTCACATAAAAGTTAAAGTACTTTTGAATGTCAGAATGCATTCATGTTTTTATCGTATTCGACCTGCTACTTTATTGCAGAGGGAAAGAAGTAGCAGTAAATTGAATATGATACGTAAAAAAGGAAGGGCAGCTTATCAAAAAGACTTGCAATAAGTATTTCAGAGGAAAACAGCAAGGATGCATGTTATTATACTCCAGCTATAAAGATTTCTGTGGAGGTCATGCCTCAGCGTCACAAAGGAATTGTTTAAAGCAACGTCACCAGAGCGTCCATGTGGACTGTGGATGAAGGACACAACCACAGGCAACGGAGGAACTTGTAAAGTACTTGTTAAAGGACTAGCAACCTTGAAACAATCTCCACTATTTCCGACTTTCATTTCAAAATACCTATATTCACAAAAAAAAATTAATATTACTTGATTTACTTAATATTAATTAGTAATCGCTTACTGATAACATCTTATTTTTTATAAGTGATTGATTACTTATTAGCGTTAATGATTAATTATTAGTATTTTATAGGCCTCAATATTTGAGAAGCTAAGTGGGTTTACGGCTTGTGTGTTTAGTTAGTTTTAGTGAGAGTTAGCAACCAACTCAATGTGTGGTCCCCGGATAAGGGTTAGTGCTTTTGTCTTCTCTCTGCCTTTGAAGGCACGGGTAACTTGTTGGTTTCATATAAGATAGCAATTAACTTCCACCTATCTATTGGCTTGGCATAAAGTGATGGTATTGTGACCTACGCCTAGCTGAACGATTTATTAGCTGATGGCGACAGACTTAGATAAGATGGTGATAGCAGGTGGTAGAAGTTTAACATTGTATGCTTGCTAGCTTGCGTGGGAGCGCGCCCGTCGGCGGACGGAGGCGGCGGCGCTCCCCGATGCTCCTTGTTAGCCCACATTTTATACGTGATATTAAAATATATTTTAGAGCCTAGCCTAGCCTTTGTCCAGCAGTGGACGTTTTTTGGCTGAGATGATGATGATGAGGATATTTCGTTTTAAAGGTGGCAAAAAAGCCAGCGGATATCAAATAGAAAGCAATCACAGCCGCCCATGTACGTTATTGTACATGTGCTGCACTAGAGAAAACGCAGATGTGATGGCTTGCATCGGTGGTTTCAACCTTGCCGACCTTTTTTTGGAAAGGGCTCAGTATGCGGTGCTGCTTTTTCAAGTTTAAATTAGTACGGGATGAAAGACTGAAATGTTTGTAATCTCAAAAATAATTATGTTTTTAACATGCCACCGTTAATTATTTAAATTGGATGACCAAATAAATAATTAAGAGAAAATATTTCGGTTATATTTTCCTATGGCGAATATTGCAAATGACGTCGACAATAAAAACATTCCGAATACAGCACACGATACATAAATAACCAAAGGAGCAGAGATAACAGCCACCGCAAATGTAGGCTTATCAGTGTCGTATCGCCGTGAGTAGTGACGCGATGTCATCGGCTCTCATTGGCTCCCCACAACCACATTAAAGACACAAGTAAAACAATAGCTTCGTAGAATACCATAATTTTCACATTGCTTGACAGTCAACAGTGTACAAGGAACCAATATACCCAACGTATATAGAAATACAGCGTCATTCGCTAGCATGCGTAGGTAACTTTATTGTACGAGGACTGTCATCGATGATCGACAATTCGATTTGTAGTAAGCTCTCTGCTTTGAGGGGTCGCACGATACCCTGCGTGCGCGCCACGTGCATAGCGAGCGAAATACAATACAAACACAATCGCGTCTTATCGCTCCGATTATTTTAGCTATAAGTGCGTTGCGACACCATATAATGTCTCACGATTATTTCTCGCCTATTATTATTTCTGTCCTGTAGATTGTAGATGTGGAGCTGTAGCATTTGTTTATGTCAGAAATTTCCAACTGCAATAATTATACATATTATGATTGTATGCCCGCCGCTGACGATCCAGTGACTGATAAGGAAACGCGATGGCCACCGTTTTCACTCAGACCTTGATAACATGGCAGCGATAAGCCATGAGCAGACAAAACACGGCAACAAAACGAACTTGATAATCCTGCTACACTCAGCAGCACGGATCATTCGCTGGGAATAATTTTAAGTGTTTGTATGTAACAATTTATTTTTTTATTTATTTACTTGACTAGCACGGTTACAAACACCAATTACACTAATCAAGATATTTATTAATACAATTAATTAATTAAAAGAAAATAATCACAAACATAAGAATAAAATTAAAAATTAAAAAAATATTAAAAAGCAATTAAAAAATAACAATAATAACAATAAAATAATTATTAAAAAAGTGTTAATAAAAATAATAACATGGTAAAATATGCAACTAGGTACGTTCACAAAAAGCAAGAGACACAGATGTGACCACCTTCCATTCATCTGCGAAAATATCAAGGTCCGGGTTGGCCTGCACAAGTGCGTTGATTGCGGAGAGCGCGCGCGGCACGGGAGACGTAGCGCGGGACACCGTCCGACAAGCGGGTACAGCTAACAGTTTGTGTCTCCTATTGCGACGGTAATTATTCGGGACGTAAAGCCGAATCAACTCATTATGGAGATCTGGTGCATCCACAATGCCACGACATATTTTGAACATGCTTATGACCTGATCATAAGCTCGCCTAGTTTCCAGTGAATTAAAGCCGAGACACCCTAGTAGAAAATTTGTGGGATACATATATGGATAAAAACCTTTATTATGTTTGTACAGGAAACGCAGAAAAGCCTTCTGCACCTTTTCCAAAAGCAGAGCGTAAGTCTTCTCATGAGGATTCCACACGCATGAACTCGCTTCAAGCTTGCTCCGCACCAACGCACTAAACAAAAGGCGGATCACGTGTTCATTTTTGAAATCCCGCGCATTTCTGAGAACGAAGCCCAGACGCTGAAATGACTCCTTGGCGACCGTGTTAATATGACTATGAAATGTAAGGTTCTTGTCGAATGTGACTCCCAGGTCTTTGATAGTTGTGGGTCTTGTTACGGTGTTGCCATTAATTTTATACTCAAAAGTGATGGGTCGCCTCATTCGACTAAAACTCATTACAAAACACTTGGTAGAGTTGAATTCCATTTTATTGGCCAAACTCCATTCATACACAGCGTCAACATCGTCCTGGAGAGCCAAACAGTCAGTCTCTGTCCTGACACTGCGATATAACTTCAAGTCATCTGCATATAAAAGACAATTTGACTTTTGGAGAGTTGCTGGCAGGTCATTAACCATAAGCAGGAAGAGCAATGGACCGAGAATAGAACCCTGACTCACCCCAGAACGCGTGTGGTAATGGGAAGACTCATAAATTCCATGTCTAACGAATTGCTTGCGATCGCGAAGGTAGTCTGCGATAAGGTGAAGAAGATTTGGTGAAAAGCCAATAGCACTGAGCTTTGAAATCAAAATATCATTATTGACTCTGTCAAAGGCCTTGCGAAAATCAAAGTAAAGGACGTCCACCTGTAGTCCCAGTTCGAGTTGTACCGAAATGTATTCCACCAGTATCAATAAATTATGTACGACCTGGTCAACCCAAGCCGAGGTCAAATTCTTAAGAAGCTATCTTTGTTCAAAAAGCTTCAAATTTAGAAGTAAATTTTATCTATACCCATAGAAATTTTACTTAAAAATGTATGTTCTTTCATGTTTTACATACCTCGAATTTAATGAACTCGTGCGATAAATATTATATCTATAGAAAGTTTTGTTGCCTTTCTTTTTGTAACGGTAACTGAATTTAGACTAAAGCTGGAGCTGTGTTTGTGTACCTAGATAAGGGCGCCCAGGGGATGTTGTCGCCACGCTAGCCAGAATTATTTGTAGCGGATTTCTATGGATATGTCGGCCATCTAAAGCGGATGGTTGGGACTTGGGTTATATAGTAGGCATATTATATTCTATGATCTTGTTAAATATTTACCGGGTTAGAAATCTTGTCTTTATATAGGAATCTTATACAAGAGCATGCCTTTGCATAATATTTGGATAGATACCTTGCCTACCTACAGAGTTTGCTTTCACACACACTGACATATGTTTTTTTTCCGCTATGCATACAAACATTATTAAATTAAACATTTGTAAACAACGCATATCGGTTTAAGATTTAACCATGATTTTTTCTGTTCTGCATTGTCGGTTGTAAATTAGAATAAACTTAAAATAATGTCAAAATAAAGAAAACTTATGTAACGATAATAAAGTAATCACTATTTTCTAAAATATTGAGATTCTATCAACGGATTGTTTGGTTGTTTATATAACAACAAGACAAATTAAGTAGGTAAACATTACGTTTCTTACATGCGTGCCGACGGACCGCGCAAAGGCCGGCATTTCATTGTTATTATTGTCTTACTATTTTAATAGCATACTACAAAAGATAAGTGATCAAACAAAAGACTGCAGATGCTTACATACTTGTCCACTTAGTTTCACTAATTTTTGATATTATACTATCAACATTTAGGTCAGATAATCTACAGGCTAAAAAATGGC
The DNA here is from genome assembly GCA_963082485.1 of Eudonia mercurella. Lineage (NCBI taxonomy): Eukaryota > Metazoa > Arthropoda > Insecta > Lepidoptera > Crambidae > Eudonia > Eudonia mercurella. Next base: position 1,714,635 of record OY720030.1, on the reverse strand, counting down.
ATTACCTATGGCATGGTTGAAGGCATTTATTTTTGAAATATCCTAATTCTATCATCTACTGGTTAGAGTGCTGATATTAGATTCAGAGATTTTATAGAGCTTAGGAGAGATTGCATTGAGAGGAGTTCGATGGCGCAGTGGTTAACGCGCCCGGTCTACGAATGCAGAGTGAGGTTAAGCAAGTTTCGCAAAGGCTGGTCCTCGGATGGGTGACCAAAAATGTATCATCTTAGCTCCCCCGTGCTTCGGAAGGCATGTAAAGCCGTTGATCCCGGCTGCGTTAGCAGTCGTTAAGAACCACAAATTCGCAATGGGCCCGCGGAGTGGTTTTTGGTCCGTTCTCCCAATCCATCAATAGGGAAGGCTCGTGCCCCAGCAGTAGGGACATAAAATGAGCTGATGAGGAGAGATTGAGTTAAATCAGCATCCAATATTACACTTATCATCCATCAGGGCCCTATTTATTAAAAGTTACAATATGAAATTTTTTAATAGGAGCATATTATTTATTTATGCAGTCTAATGTCATCTGTCTGACTAAAATTAAACTTATTTACAATTTGTGTTTAGTTAACCTGTTTTTTTGACATTTTTTTAAAAATATATCTTATGGGACAGCACTTGGCCTTTATCTCGCCTGATGTTAAGTGATGATTAGTGATTAGATAGGTAGGTAAATACAATTTACCTAAAGTTGAAGGTTGGCTGTTATGGAATGCACTTTTGTATCTAAAAAAATCCCGGTATTTTGGAATCGACAAATTTAGTGTTTTGATTATAAAATCAAATCAGGTTTAGGTACATTTACTTATGTTCAGATGTTGGCTAATATGGAATGCACTTTTTTAACGAAAAAATCTCTAGAAATAATAACTTTCTTATAATTTTTCATTTCTTCAACTACTTCTTCAAGTTTCAAAACATATCTCAAATGGATAATAAATAAGAAATTACAAAGAAAAACAAATTTGTAGTAACCGAGGTAATATTTTACGCCCAATCAGGATATCAGTAGGGTTGGCTGGATAAGATCACCTTTGTACACTTCAGTGAAGAATATTTTAATACTTAATTTATTAAAAATAAATGTATGTTTAGTATCCTGTAATTATGTGCAATAAAGTATTATTGTATTGTATTTTTTTTAACTAACACACTACTCTTCCTCTTACACTCTACATACTCATAAATTGCATTAGGAGTTAAAAATAAACTTCAAGTGAATACACATAATTAATTCGTAATCCCAAAGTCCTGGATTTTTAAAAATAAATACACATGCTAAAGACGCCTTTTCCACACCATGTTACGGAAGTTTTGCATTCCCGAATTTTCAGGAATCCCGGGATTTATATTTAAAAAAAAAACATGTTTTAAGAAGCGGCTTCCATAATTTCCTAGCCAAAAATGGTTAGGGTGTAGCAAAGGGGGTCAAAGATATAGCCGATTTTTCGATCATGTTCTGTATGGAGCTATGGAGAGAAAATTTTGTAACTATGTAAATATTTATCAATGGTTTCCATGACAACAAAACAAACAAATCATTTTGAATTGGAAAACTAAATTGTTGTTTATAGTAATGTTACTCAGCGCTAATGTAGCATTCTAATGGTGAAAGAATTTTTTAAATTGGTCCAGTAGTTTTTGAGTTTATTTGTTGCAAACATACATATGTATGTTAAACATACAAAATACAAAGGTTTTCTCTTTATAATATTAGTATAGATAATTAATAAAATTAATATTCCATTCATACAAAGTAAAATATGAGTTGGTTAATATAAATATTATATATTTTATTTCTCGGATTTCAATACTGTGAAAGACGCTCAAGTACCCTTGCAGCACATAATGGGTTTAAAGTTAACTATACTATCAGACAGGTAAGTAACTAGGTAGTAGGTAGATTTAAAGAAGACCTGGATGAAGTAATATACAAAATCATTAAATACCACAGCTATGACAAGATTATTTGGTACTTTATAATTACATTATTATGTAAGCATAAAATAAGACTACTAGTTAAGTACTTATGACTCCAATAAAATTAACAAGTAAGCAAGTACCTACTAGAAGAACAAAGACAATTATGCCAACCAATCTCGGTACACGCAATTGAGGCTTGGGCGGAGGCCCGCTTATGGGAAAGTTACAATCATTACAACCATTCATAAACGGTTGAATGAGCGCAAGACGCCCGCGCAGCCGGCCGAGCGACGACGGGCGGCGTGCGCGCGCCGGCCCCGCGACATCACTCAGATGTCGAATGTCGCCGCGCTTTTTACTCTGGCATACAACTCAACCAAGCAGTCGACCATGTTACTTCAGATAAAAATCGACGTCGGCGGCAAACAAAAGCCCCTGATCTAAATTTTATGTAAGTAAAACAATACTGCCATTCAACGTATTCAAAATGTAAACGACATTATGATCAAAGAAACGAGTGTATTGAACTCGCAATGACAAACTAGCACCCGATGCGTCACCGTCAACGCAGCGCAAGAATGAGAAAATTCCACAGGACAAAAACCGCGGTGTCCGCAAACGACGCATAAATAATTAGACAATAAGCAGGCAGGCCAAGAAATCGGTAATTTGTATCGCAGCGAGATAGGCGGAGCGCCGAGAAAGACGGGGACGGGTGCAGGCAGGCGCGCGCCGCCGCCGCGGAGATGTGGCGACGCGTCAGGTGGAAGTGGCGCCGTGTTGTTCTCGGTCCCACCGAGGACGACCGACCGCCCCCGTCACCCGCCCTGCCCTCCCGCTAATCTTCACCCGACGAACAATCTGATAAAATTCGCGCCAGCTATGAACATTACGCAAAGCGACTACACTACAACACTGCTGCGATAATGAATGACCCCGACTGTTTCTTTCGCATGTTCCACCGTAAACACATTTTTCATGAGACTCGATCACGAGCATAGCCTTACAGAATTTACCTACCAAGAAAGTTATTTCCTCGAGCTGGCGAAACTAGTCTCGCAAACGCATTACGGCCAGGTGAATTGAAAATGACCTCTATGGGCCGGTGGCTTCTTGTGGCCTCGCTCGCCGAAAGCGTTGACATTTTGTGGGTTAGCAACAACATGACTCTTTACTGTGATGAGAACGATGCCAGGATGACTAACGGTCGAGCGTCATTAATAGCCTGAACATAAATTACTCAATACAAAAAAAATAACGCAATAGATCGATGCGTTTGCCGTATCGCAATAAGGTGAATTTTGTGTATCAGCGTTTGCAAACGAGAATCAGAACGTCTACTTTGGTACCGTGAACTAATTATTAAAAAAATCCCAAACACAAAACATTCCCCTTTGAAAACAACATACGACACTAATACCACCAATATCATACTGATTTCGAAAGAAATACATTCGAGTTCTTTCATCAATGTAAAAGTGACTTACCAAGGCGAAGAAGTTTGTGTGGCAATCCTCGAGACTTGCACCGTTTGTTTGGTGATTTTGATGCGTCATGGTAGTCCCGGACACTTCATTTTCATTTCACAACACTAAAAACAGGTTCAATCTTAAAGAAACCACTCAAAATCTTAAAATCATCACCGACATTTAACGTAGTTTTCACCTTTCAATGGCGACTGGAAGATGGCGGATAGGAAACAACAACCCAAGCCGATGGTGCTGCCAGTGGCGGTACTTTTGCAAACTAATTACGTTCAGAAATTAAAATTATGCGTTTCATTTTACGTATTCAATCAAATATTATGTAAAATAATAAGTGAATCTTTAAAAAAAATATTTCAAATAATTAAGCCTCATTTAATCAATAAAAAAAGGTGTCTCATATCTCATCATAGTCTCATAAATGTTAAAGAAACGGGAAAATTTTAAATATAAATTCAGTTGCATCAAGCCTTAGACACGGTAATAGTATCTAACAGTAGTGTAACTCGGCCCTATCTTTGAAATAAATGCCTACAGCCGCGCGGTACGTAAACACGCAATAGGGCTGCCCACCTACACAGTACCTATTTTAATTACATCTGCCTACTTTGATTGAGTGAATGTATTTTGTGATAGAGGAGCTCGCAGTGGCTAACGCGCCCGGTCTGTGAGTGCTGAGGTTAAGCAACTTTCGCAAAGGCCGGTCATCGGATGGGTGACCAAAACTTTATCATCACGAGCTCCGTTCTCCTTATCCATCCATAGGGAAAGCTCGTGCCTCAGCAGTGGGGACATATAAATGAGCTGATAATGATAATAATGATAATGATGATTTTGTGATTGTATTATTATATTTTTTATTTAAACAAATAAAATATGTTGTGAATGAAATAGGAAGTGTTCAATAAAAATAAATGTTGTTTTTTTATTTTTAATTAAAAAACTATGCTTATAATATGTTTGATTTAAGACTTAATAATAAATCAGCCTTATAAATTTGCGACCGAAAAATATTTGCGCCTCGACTGAGACGTACGAAATGCTTTATTATTAAATTTAATAGTGCCGAGTGCCGTTTATCGAGTTTCGAAACTAAATAAAAGCTTGTAAAATACATATCGTCTGCAGCTATCTAAATGTTTCCACTGTAGGTTGAATTGAATTTATTTATTTATTCTTCCCGTACGACACAAAATGCTACTTGGAAAAGGAGCACGGCCTACCCTCCAGAGGGTTACAATATCCACCACATTGACCCAATAGGTGTTGGTGGATATCACAACACAAGTCCTCAAACATGCCAGGTTATTGGACTTGTTGATCACTCGGAGTGTAGGTAGTTTCGCTGTTAAATGACGCGTGATCGCAAACGATTTTCGACTTAAAAGTTGTTCTCCGCCAACTTGTTCGATAGCATCACCATTTATTAGTCTCATAATAATTTCAAAATCAATCAATCGTTTTATTTAATAATGCTTCCCAAAACCTACAACCCGGAGGTTTTAACACGATCGTACCTATCGTATCATGAACCGCCTATAACTACCTAGTTCACTCGTGTATAACTTTCCTTTGCCCTATTCACTTATTTTTATTAATCCAGGCATTTTTTCGAAGGAAGAAACGAAATACTTATCCATTAAAAAAGACACAAATTATGTACCTACTAGTAAGTACATAAATAAAAACATTTTATAGGCTTACCTTTCGGAGTTTCCAGGTAATCTAAAAAATGTTATTTCTGAGTGCGTTAGTGAAGAATTGATGCAACCAAAAACAGCACAATATATTCTATAATTGCTCTTTGCCATACTAAGTAAGTACTTCAACTTATTTTAATCAAAAAAACATAACACTCCTTTTTTCGGCAGTCGTGTAAAAATCGCACGCTTTCTGTTTAAAAAATAATATACCGTCCGTTGGTCACTGCGGCACATTCGCGACTGTTGCATGCCGAGCTCATGCCGAGATCCGAGCGCGTAGGTATAGCTCGCGCTTCGTCCGTTTGTATGAAGTTACACTACTGTTAGATACTATTACCGTGCCTTAGATGCTATAAGCATCAAGCAACTGCATTCATTTGAATATTTGTGTAAACATCAGAACAATAACAAATACTAATTATTATGGTTTCACTTGACAATTAAGATTTAATTATTTATCGTTCTGAAGTAAATTTGCCATGAAATGTATCATCATCATCAGCGATCATTATTAAAAGGAAAAAGTTTACCGAAGGCTAGAATGTACGAGATAGTTCCATTTGCCTTCCCTAAATTTATGGACTATATAAAAATATTATTAAATTATAAAAATATTTGTTGATTTTGAATATTTTTATTATAGTTGTAAATAATTGGTATTTCTTAGCTTAATTTAAAATAATTGAAAAAAAATTCATCGTTCGCATCATGCTGAGAAATGTATTATTGCCCTATTTACGAACTAATGTACAGGTTAGTAAAAAATATATTGTATTATTATTTTCGTCAAAATGCTTCTATTGCATGACAACTTTATTATTAATTTTTGTATTTTCAGATGATTACAGTCAGAAATAAACAAAAAAAAGTACCTAAAATCGATAAAAAGCTCCAGGCTACTGCAGAGTCACTAGCTGCAAGAGGGTAAGTTAGGGAGGTTATTTTTGTTCTGTAAATCATAGTCAAGTCATCAAGTCAATCATAAGAAAAACTTGCGATGTTTTAGTATAGGAGTTTGGACTTGTAACAAGTGTGGCTCTGGCTCCACTACGTGTAGGTCACAAGACTAACCTATCCTAACCTAGTTGTCCCCGTCACATAGTACTAAATAGTTACAAAATTACTACTACATAGTTACAAAATTTCCTCTGCTCGAAATTTTTTTAAGTCCTGCACTCCCTTTGCAACATCCTAACCCAACTTTTTCAATGATAGCATGGTTGCTCCAGCTTAAATATATCAGATTGCTCCTCCATGGTTAGGAAATATTTCTGGTTTCTGATTTTTATTATAGATTAAGTTCTTTATTTTTGTCAACCATTCAAAGTCAAAGTTGAATATTGTTATTCTTATTCAAATACAATTAAGTAAGTATTGGTACGGTCGCAGGTAGCTGTTCGAAGCAAGCAGTATAAAACCAATTGATGTTAAGATCCTTGGGGGAGGTCTTTCTCCAGCAGTCTTTTCGCTGAGATGAAATAGTTTTGAATAGTCAAAACATTCTTTAACCTACTACCTATTCAAGATGTCTATCCCTTAACTGTGGAGAAGAATGGGCGCAAAAAACTGCACAACATCGGATTAGCATTGTAGGTTATGGCTTTAGCCACAATAAAGAGGGGTTTATCCCCTGTTTACTGTATGTAGGTAATAACTGTCCATGTGGAAATGTCAAAGCCCAGTAGTAAACCATTTAATTTTATATTATAAGCTGATGTGATTGGAGCATATTAAACCCATGCTGTTTTGTCTTCAATGTAATCAGACACTTTATAATAAGCTTTTTTATAAAGCTTTTCTTTAATGGTGATTTTAAATTTATTTATATCAAGTTTTTGAATATTACTTGGGACTTTATTGTAAAAACATACACACAGGCCTCTAAATTAATTATTTACTTTATGGAGCCTAGTATAAGGTACTGCTAGTTTGTTTTTATTTCTAGACCTCCAGCTGCGTAGAGACATTGCTTCTCTCAGTGTCCTCTACCGGAATTACTATGGAGAGTGTTCTAAAGAACTTTTTGATCTAATCCCACCCTCTTCCGGACTACACATGCTAGTCTTAAGAACCACCATTATACTCTACAGACAATCAATACTCGTACCAAAAAATTTGGCAAGTCTTTCCTCTGTAAGATTCGGCTTTGAAATTCTTTATCGGCGCATGTGTTTCCCAGCTCCTATAGTCCCGGGTCTTTTAAGCGGGCGTGAAATGGCATTGATGCAGGCCATCATGAATGGGTGCGCTTGTTACCGTGCTTGTTCCACGGTGAGGAGCGCTCTCATTATTTTGGATTGCATCGGCTGCTCACCATCAGGCAGGATGTGGTCACTATGACGAGTCAATATAAAAAATTTAAAAAATTAAAAGAATAAGAAAGGACCAAGGATTGAATCCTGTGGAACTCCCATTGTAACCACCGCCCCGGAGATCTTTTACCGTTAACATCAACCCTCTGAACCCTATCACTCAAGTATAAGATAAGAAGATTCAGTGATGCATCTCTAATTCCATAGTGGTAGAGCTTCTAACAAAGGGTATGTTCCAATATACACTGCGAGCACTGTCCAATGCTCTTACTGGTGAGAAATTTGTTCCGTTATGGACTGACAGTATACTGCCGCAGTATCCTAGGAAAATATATGACGTCATAAATCGTCGCCATTTTTGTACTGTAAGCACTGTCATTTTCGAGGTAAGTAAGGTGCTCTCAGTGCTTTGATCACGTGATCAACAGCGTCTAGATATGATGACATGGATGACAGTATACTGGACTGCGTTCCGTTTTAAACAGTAACCAGTATAGCTAACTATAAAGGAACGGCTTCGCAGTATACTAAATTGACGTCGCACCTTACAGTGCTCGCAGTGCATATCGGAACATACCCTAAATGATGATCTTATAAAATGTAGTATCAATTTCTATCTGTCTGTTGGAGACTGTGGGTTGTTAGTATATAAAATGGAACCGTTATTTTTGTGTTTCAGTTTCCTTCGTCCTAATAAACCTTGGGAGCCACCGACAAACATCGAAGAAAGAATACTGAAGATATGTGCTGACAATGGTCTCGATTCTGAATCCGAGTTTGAAGGACTAGATAAAAAGTTTTTAGTACTCAATGCTTGTTTCAAGGAAACTGGCCACAGTGTTCCTAATTCCCTTTTACACACTATAGAAACAGTATGTAAGTTGAAAATTCAGAGAGGTAGCTGAAGTTAAAGAAAGATTTTCACATGTTGAGTTGAATAGAAGTTATCAAAGTTACTCCATGATTGTTATTTTATATTTCAGATGACCTTACAGAGTTTTATAGAACCCCAGTTGATACAACAACACCATTTGATTCATTAAAGAAAATGGAATTACCTAAAAATCTTCATGTTCAAGAAGATTATGTTAGATTTCATCCTGGTTAGTAAAAATGTCTAACTACCTACTTCTTAAATAATATTATTATTTAGTTGTTAAAGCAGTTATTTATTACTATAGACAAGCTTTCATATATTTTATTGTTACAGATAAAGACACCTTATTTAATGGGGTATCAGCCTTTCCTAAGAGTTCAACAATAGTGTCTGGTTTGAAAACAAGGAAGAAGTATGAAGGTTATTCAGCCAAAAGATCTTGGCCTTAAAAACAAAATATTTTACAATATATATAGTACCTAATGATTAGTTAAATAAATAGAAATGTTTTAAAATATTTTTTTTTGTTACGGCTTGTTTTGTAAGAAGGCTAACTACAACCGGGTCCTTTGTGTATCATTTATGCCTGCGTCTGTTTAAGCAATACAAAAACTGAAAGTTTCATTACCCTCTCAATCACGTCAACAAATTTAAATATTAATCAAAAGCTTCTTCAAAGCACAACTTTAACAAATTTTTTTTTTTAAAATAAAAATGCCACAGTATTAAAATTGTAATATAATAATCAAATAACTAAAAATGGAAAGGCACTTGAAAGTAAAAATCTATGTTGCTGCAGGGGGTAGAGAAGGAAAAAGTCGACAACTGCCTAAGGTCGTGTTCCACGTCCTTGGTAGCTACCAGTCAACAGCTAGTTCTAGATTTCAAATACACTGCGTCAATTAGAATGAACTGCACTGCAAGTTAAACAAGTAGTGCCGTTGCACTATAGCCTATGGGTCTTACAAATAAACAGAAAATAAGGTCGGAATAGTTATTCCGTGTTTTGTTCCCGTCATGTAAACTTTTTTTTTATAAAAGAAAGGCAAACGAGCAGGCGGGTCACCTGATGGAAAATAATCACCGCCGCCCATGGACACCCCGCAAAACCAGAGGAATCGCAGACGCGTTGCCGGCCTTTAAGGAAGGAATAGGCTCGTTTCTTGAAGTTTCTTGAACGTCATTTCAAATTAGAGTAAAAGAGACAAAACACGGAATAACTATTCGGACCTTATTCTCTGTTTATTTGTAAGAGGGTTAGGCTTTAACATGTACAAACACGTGGATGCCTAGTGCGAGTTTTGTTTACTATCCGTATTCATTCGAATATGTTTACGAAAGCAAAAATTTGAATGGCATCGAAGCAGATTTTTTTGCCATACAAATTCTCGTTTTCGTTAACGTGACCGAATGGCGAATGAAACTCGCACTAGGCACCCTGCACATCAGACTATCCAAACTGACAAATTTCTACAATAAATGTTCAAACGTAGTTTAACACTTACATTATGTGACATGTAAATAATCAAAGGTTCAATCATCTCATCTTTGTATTTTTGTATGTATGTTTGTATGTAGGTATGGTATGTTTGCAACGAATAAACTCAAAAACTACTGGACCGATTTAAAAAATTCTTTCACCATTAGAATGCTACATTAGCGCTGAGTAACATAGGCTATATTAAAAAATATATTAAATAAAATGCTAAAAACGACAATTTCATTTTCCAATACAAAATGAATTGTTTGTTTTTTTGTCATGGAAACCATTGATATATATTTAACTCAATGATGGAAACTGTCATCAATCAATCAGCTAGTATGCTATATAGACAAAAAGATCAAAGTCTGTTGAGGAAATTTCAGTTTTTGGTAGTGAGTGTTAGTGTTAAATTCTCTTTGGTGAGTGTCTGATATGCAGGCAGCAGGCGTGTGTAGGTACATCGACAGAATAAATAAATCTATTTCTTTCTGAATGAAATGGGTATGAACACTGTGTGAACAATTTGTTCATTTTTAACAGGACAACGATCTATGACAGGTTTGGCATAAATAGACATTTCATGACTATTTGGCAGAAGAGTTGTAAGTATGTCTCTCTGGTGATGCGCTGATGTCTGATGACGATGTGTATAAGTCCGAATATAAGAGAGATGTTGTTGGTCTTTCAGACGAATGTTTCGCTGCCATTATCTCATAATCTGAGAGGACCTCATATAAATGTTTTTTGGCCTGAGCTTTCTCTACTGGTGGCAAATTTCGCAACACCTCTGCTATGTGGCGGCAAAACAATTCAACGTCGTCATCTTTCTTTTTTATAAGCGATCTTACAAAACTCCGCCTTCTTTTATGTCTTTCTTTCCTAGTTTTAAACATATCGTCATTGGTTTGTTGTATTGGACCTGTTTCTATTTTTTGTATAAAAATATTCTTGACATCTTCAGCTGTATCATCGCCGTCACTATCTAACTTTTCATGCTTACAGGACTTATCTACGTGTCCAGATCCAGACCCTCCTTGCTCATCTGAGTTTAAAGGATCGGCATCAATTTTGTCACTATCCATGAGCCATTGAGGTGATGCAGCTATGTTGGAGTCTTCGCCTTTGTTCTGGGAAACGCTGGATAGAAACAACAATTGTTGGTGCCTCTTATCTTTCGAGTTTCTTGGGGCAGTTGAACCAGTATCCATTTTATGTTTCTTTCTAAACCTCGTGTATCCATCGCGAACAAATTTCCACTTCTTTTTACAGTCTTCACCTGCAAATAAAAAAGGTTACTGTATTACAGATTTTGGACTTTACCTAGCTGAAAACCATAATATTATGGTCAATTGGTTCAAACATATACCTAGTACCTATGTATATATTCATAATACACAACGCCGACGCCTCGGTCGCTGAGTAGAAATGCTGGGTTCAATACTCGTCGGGCAAAGTGTTTCTTATTTTTCGACGCATAATGGGTGTGTGATCGATCATCAAACCCGCATTTGGCAACTGGTTCTTTCGCCAATACCCCCTTTTATAGCACTGGGACAGTATATAAAGTGGAGATGACAATATGACAATAACTATAGACTAATTTTACTACTACTTTAAGATCCAAAAGGGATTTCTATTGACATAGACATACTGATAAATCTGAATACATGAAATCTTTTCTCGCATTGAAGTACTTTGGCTTTCAAAGTAAAAAGTGTTGAATAATTTCGGCGGGCTGGTTAGAACCCCGATAGCTCAATTGGAAGAGTACCTGACCCGGAATGTCAGAAGGGTGCAGGTTCAAATCCTGCTCGTGGAAATTTTTTCAACATTTGTGTTTTTGTAATTTGTTCGCAACAAAATTTGCGTTAAAAATTATTTGAACATTTACTTTGGTTGATATATTCATCATCATTATCATCATCAGCTTATGTCCTCACTGCTGGGGCACGAGCCTTTCCTATGGATGGATAGGGAGAACGGGCCATAAACCATCACGCGGGCCCAGTGCGAATTGGTGGTTGTTAACGACTGCTAATGCAGCCGGGACCAACGGCTTAACGTGCCTTCCGAAGCACGGAGGAGCTCGAGATAATGAATTTTTAGTCACCAATCTGATGACCGGCCTTTGCGAGAGTTACGAGGCGACACACTGAAAAAATGCACCAACTTTCGGCGAATAGTTTAAGACTAATATGACTCATGAATCTGTAATATTGGTATTCATGTCTTTATATTGAATTTGCTTGCTCAAATACACGATTGTATAATTTTGACTCGATCATAATTATTTTCGAAAACACCACAAAAAAAAAATTTGTTCAAATTACAACAGAATTACAACTTAATTGATATGCTTGGAAACCAGTTAAATATATTGCATCAATGTTCGTAATTTAGTAGCTGTATATTTTAATAATTAAAACCAATATTTAAAAAAAAAATATTTTTTTGTTTTTTTTTAAATTTGCTGTCTCAATTATCGCAGGCGCTACGTATTTTCGACCTTATGATAGCGCCAGTAAGGATCAGCCTTTTTGAACGTTCACAAAGGAAGATGTCGTCCCATTAAGCTCCTCTGATATATTATGTATTATTTATGATCTATTTGATACCAAATAAAGTTGTGGTCATAATCTGTTTAAAACTCAACTCAGTTTTTATGCTGAATAGCTTTTGAATCGTTCGACCATATTTTTTTTACCTACTACCCATTCGACGTTACGGTACGGAGCGCCTAACGATAAAAGTTGCTCTGTTGCTCTGAGCAACTTTTATCTCCGCATTGCGGTAACAGGCAACTCGCAACTAGGTAGGTAGCTGTTTCCATACACCCTAAAGAAACTGCTGTGTGCAAATATGGATGCGAGTTTCGATGATCGACTCGGATAAGTTGCTGCACTCGATAATTGAATCAGTTTTGAATTGCTGCAATTAGCAACAATTAAACTTGTACCTAAGTACTAGTTGTGTGTCATGTTGCTGGTTTCCCCTAGTTGCAAACACTGACTGTTGTGTTGACTATGTTTTTATATTAGTTTATTTAGAATTGCGGCAACCATGAACTGTTGCTATAATTTTCAACATTTCACGATTTTTTTTTCAAAGTTGACATTTTCTTCGACTGGGTTGCTTGGTCTTCGGAGAGCCTTAGTTGTGGAGAAGAATGGGCGCATGAAACTGCACAGCGTGAGCGTTTAGAGAAGTAACGAAATTTACAAAAACTGTTGTCGTTACCAAATCATGCAATATTACACAAATAATTACGATTTTCTGTTCTGACGCGAAAAAAGGAAACAACAACCAATTCGACATTGCGCTATCGTATTCTAAACATATTACATTGAATTCAAATGTATATACCAAACCTCTGATTAAACGGACGTGTATATAATCAAAGGTTGACTATAAATAATTATCTTCTGTACTAAACTAGGTTCAACAACTTTTTGAGTTTGCCGCGCTATTCTGTTTATTTTGAAGCAAGAGGGTGCTGCTGCGGTCAGCAGTTGGTCGTGTCGTGCGTGCTTGTATAATAATAACGGGTATGTTCCGATATACACTGCAAGTACTGTAAGGTGTGACGTCAATTTAGTATACTGTGAAGCCGTTCCTCTTTAGTTAGCTATACTGGTTACTGTTTAAAACGGAACGCAGTCCAGTATACTGTCATCTATGTCATCATTTCTGGACGCTGTAGATCACGTGATCAAAGAGAGCACCTTATTTACCTCGAAAATGCCAGTGCTTACATACAAAAATGGCGACAATTTATGACATCATATATTTCCCTAGGATACTGCGGCAGTATACTGTCAGTCCATAACGGAAGAAACTCACCAGTAAGAGCACTGGACAGTGCTCGCAGTGTATATCGGAACATACCCAACATATTTATAAATCAGAATAAATGGGTATAGGTACTCACTATTTTTGTTGAGTTGCTTTCCTATGGCTTTCCAAATATTTTCTTTACCAAGAATATTACGATAATTAGCGTTCGATGGGTCATATAATTCTGGATGTTTGGCAACTATATTTATTAGCTTCTGTTCGTCCAAATCTGAAAAACTCATTTTAAAGGAATGGTATTCTACATAATATGCGAAAAAAGTTGAACAGTAGCTAATGCTAAATCTGTCTCATAAGTAATCTAAATTAAATAGGTGTCGGCGGCACCACTGTATACTATTAGACGGCACGCGGCACGATGACGTGCGGTACTGCGGTTTGCGGGCGCGACCCTGTGGCGCGACGCGTGCTGCCTGCAGCGTCGTCGGCAAGCGACAGTGCTGACATCTATGTAAAAACAGCGATAAAAAATGACATTTCTTCTATTAGTCACTCTCGGTCTATTATTACTTCAATAATGAGCTAATGAGAAGAAGGCAGTATTTTTCAATACGTAAATTCAGAAATACATAATAAAGCTTAAAAAGTAATATATATTATTATTATATATTTTTTTAAATAAAGGCCGACATTGTATGGACATTGCATTGCTATTTCTGAACGGAATGTCAAGTTTGACAGTTGATTTGATTGACGTACGTGACGTTTGGTAGGTATTGACAGTTTTATTGAATTCGGTCGGTGTTTGAGGCACTTCGAGGTTAATGAATCTACCATATAAACTTTTAACAAGTAGTGTATGCTAAGAATATTAAAAGAAAAATACAATAACTACCGAGATGATAGAATAATTCACAATGAATGCTTTACTCATCTTGTGTTTTATTTTTGTGGCTATTTATTCCTGCGTGTCGTGGTAAGTATACCGTGACAAGGTGACGTCGCTATTTCATGTTATTGTTTTTGTTTTGATAGCTATTTAAAAAGGATTTGTTTATTTTTAGGCTCTTGCCGGCTTTGCTGTCATGGTTGTTCAAAAGGAAATATCATATCAAATTGAAAATAGGTCGAATTGCAGTGTTAAAGTTAATACTAAAAGACGTCAGTTTGTCTAAAGACAAATATTTTGTAGTAAGTAAAAAATTGTTATTATTAAATATTTCGTATTTATGATCGATTTTATCATAATCTTTAATACCTATCTGTTTTGTTGACATTCAATTTATAGCAAGTACATAAATGAATATTGAAGAAGTTTGTGTATATCTTACAGTGTAGATCTGAACACTAGTAGCAATAGTGTAGGTAGTATGTCTAGTATATTAATAACATAAATATTTCTTTTACAGCACATTGATGAAATCTCATTCCGTAGTAGCTTTTTTAATTCCGAGATAAATAAGTTAGTTTGGGTTGTGATAAAAGGTGTGGAGGTCACTAATAATGTTGAAGCCAAGCGAAGTGTAGTTGTTGAGACTATTCTGAAGCCATTGCTGTCAAAGCAAAACTCTCTGAACAGGGACAATGTAGAAGATGATTTAAACAATCTCAGAACCCTCAATAGCGGACTAAGCAGAATCACACAGCAGAAACTTTTAGACTTCAGGGATAAAAAGTTGCCTCCTAGCTTGATTATGTTTGCACAGGTATGAAGAAAAGAAAAGAAAAAAAGTTGAAAAAAAAACAAATGATATTTAATATTAATTTTAAGTGCCTCTGTGGTCTTCAACTGCCTCTGTGGTCTAGTGGTTAAGACCACCGGTTTAGACCCAGAAGTCCCGAATTCGATTCCCAGCAGGGGTACATGTTTGTGTACTTACTAAACACACCTATATTTTCTCAGAAGGTCAAACATCAAAGTCAAACATGTTTGCCCGCCTGGCTAGCTACCACAATCTTATCTAAATATATCGCCATAAAATCAATGTTTGTAGCATTGTTGTGTTCCTGCAGCTAGTGATAAGATAGAGTGCCTCCTAGTTGAGGATCCCGGGTGAAGTATGCTTCTACCAATTGACCTTATCATCACTTAACATCAGGTGAGATCAAGGCACTGTGCTTACCCGTAAAATATAAAAAATATATATATATATATCTAGTTAAGCATTTGTAAGTAGTCCTCATCTCCAAGATTAGTATGAGGGTATTTTCATAGAAAAGTATTACTTAATAGTTTTGTTACTATTTAAATATAGCATTGTGAATGCAACATAATACTTTAAGAGGCAAGGTTTCTTTGTAAAATATCATTTAAAAAAATGAAAAAATCTCAGCAAACTTGACAAAATAAACACTAAGACATAAAAATCATTGGTGTTTTGTTTTCAATTTGTCTGTTTGTGATACAGTTGCTGTTGCTGACCACACAATCATTTCAATTAAAAATTATAATAAACCACATTATAGGTGGATATAATGTGACACCAACCAAACATGCAAAGTTGTACAACACACAGTATTAATGCACTAATAATTAATTATAATTAAAATGATCTGGCTATTGTGTTTATGAGAAACTGTACCATCTGCCAACAAAATGTCAATAAAACCACACATGGTGACTCAACATTTTTGAAGGGCCTTCTAAACAGCCACATGCTTGAAAACAAAGCGGATTCATGTGATGATTAATGAGTGGTCTGGCAAGTGTACACAACTTTCTTAAACATGTCCTTAGCCAAAGCTGAATCAAGCCTACCACACTTTCGTATTTGATGCATGTAGTTTTATGATGCACTCTGATGGTTAATGAAAGCAAGCCTGAAATGTTAAAAGATATGATCTCCAAGGGGTATGTGGAGTTGCAACTCTCCAAAAACTCATACAAGCTACTGTAGATTTATTGAAGCAATCATTCGCATTGAGGCAACTGGATTTTTCTTGGACTGTATTTAAATGATTTATTTATTCAGATTATTAACAAAAATTTTGTTTACATGTATAATTTTGATTTAGTAATTAATTTAATTTTTTTTTGCATGCACTTAAATTTTTTTTTCATTGCCATAACAATTGTTATGTAATGTAGTAAAAAAAAAACTATAAAACTAACTATAAAACATCATCATCAGCACCAACTATACTTAAACATACTCTAAACAACATAGTCATTGCCTATTGGTTTTGTATATTCTCTAATATTTCTATTTATATTAGTTAGCAAATTTATTTTGCTTCTATCCTTTCTTATCCCACGTATACCAGCTTTCTCTTAACAGTTTATGGGAGTACATATCTTCAATGCCTCAGTAACAATAAGGGATGGAGCTTTAAGCAATGGCTCTATCAATGTGACTGCATCAGAAGTGCATGCCGATGGGGCTGCAGGAGGCCCCGCTCGGGCCCTGGTGTTCTCCGCAAACCTGGTGCAACTCAGTGCCAGGGTTTACAAGGAAACTAAATGCCTGGGAGAAGCAAGCTGTAGTTTGCTGATAGAAGGCACTGTGAAAGCTGATGGACCATTGAATGTGGAGGTTTGTATAGTAAAGAATATGATATGAACATAGAAAATAATTGCGTTTCAAGATTATGGGCTGCTCCCTTACAACTACATTCCTAATTCCTCACTTATGTTGCCTGCCATTTGATATTCTTACACTATTATTAACTTAGAAATAATAATTAAAACAATAAAGAGAAGTCTTTTTCATACATTTAATAAACTATACATTTCATATTACATTAACACTAAAATTATTAAATTGATTTGAAATGTAATCCTAACATAAATCCCTATAATTTTATTTATACAATTTTATATGTTCCAGAAAATTCATGCAGCCATTACCAACACAACAATCTCCTTTCAAGATGAACTGTATCAGTTTGCACAAAAGCAAAAGAAATATCGACCAGTAACAGTAAGGAAAGATGTTGTCAGTGAAGACCACATAGCCACAATCATTCCCAGACTATCCCCTGTCATACCAAAGGTATGTCTTACATTAAAATAATACTATTCTACCTACAACTTCATCGTGTAATTCAATAGACGTTTATCATCTCTTGATATTGTGCCTAAACCACCAAAAAATACCCCAATATTCAGAGCTTGATTCCTACCTAGTGAGAAGATATATGAATTTTAATAATTTACATGTTGTTTCAGATATTTAGCTTAAGGATAGACTCAACAACGTGTAAATGTAAAGACAACATCACAAAAACGAATTTTGAAATGTCAATGCATAGTTTGCAGGTAAGTCATTTGGCTTATTAGTCATGCATGGAGTAGAATGATCATGAAAAAACAATTTCTAGTCATTTAAATTGAACAGTGTCTTTATATGAAAGGAAGAAAAAACATTTATTGACCTCACAAAAAAGACATAAATACAAAAAGGAAATAAAAATAGAACAAATAAAAAACAAAAAACAAATTGGGAAATTATGAAAAATAACATAAAAATAAAGAAAGTTGAACAAAAAAAAACAAAAGAATAATGGTATGAGGCTGTATCTATTTTTATTTTTTTTAAATTTTATAATTTTTCCGTTGATTTTTCATCCAAGTAGATGTAAGAGTGAGGAAGTGATACAGCTACTTAACACAAATATTTTTCAATTATCAACTTACAAGGTAAGAAAACGGTGTGTTTGTGTGAGCAAATCTATAGCCCATGTAACAACCAGCCGAGGACAGATCAATTATTCCAATTAAAGAACATGGGTTCGTTTACATCGCAAGTCGATCGGAATGTTCTTATTACACGTAGTAAAATATCGTTATATCGGAATCGAGAGCAGAATAACCCGAGGGCGCCTCTAAAGTTTAGGGCCTCGGCTTAGGCTGACCGGGCCGTGGGGTAGTGATCCATGAGGTTAGTCAGTAAGTAGTAACTTCACAGCCATACAGTTTGCGTCGCAATGTAATGTTGTTATATAGAGGTGTTTCCCAGGTGAACTCCAGGTTCAGCGGGGCGTCTGGGAGCGGCGCGACGCTGCCCCAGGTGTACGTGGCCTTCCAGACGGACCAGCTGCGCTGCGCTGCCGCCGACGAGGCGCTGTTCTTCATCAACAAGTTGAAGCTGGACGCTAAGGTTCCGCTGTTTAAATTTATGTTTTTTGCATGTGGCGTGGTACAAACAGTGGCGTGCCCATGGCTTGAGATTAGGGCAATCAACAAAGCTCCAAATCTTGCTAACAATACTAAACGTTGCTTAAGTTACATAAGTTGTTTGCTATTGTGGCGTGATCAAATTTTACTGTATCACATATATATATACGTTTTTATGTATTTCACTTATGTTACATAATTGTTACCTTTACAATAAAAACTACAGCGCCATCTAGCGTCTGCCTTAATTCTATCTATCTAACTCAATGCTGCCGGCACACACATAGATGTCGCTAATGTTATAATTATCATATTAACAAATAGCTTATTAACTACTTTACTTTTTAACAAACAACCTCAGCCCCCACGATCAAAATATTAATACTCATCTTAATCTATTCACAATTTAACCTGATAACTAAAACAATCGCTCAAACAAAGTGCAATTATTTACAAAAACACAAATGTTGAAAAAATTTCCACGAGCAGGATTTGAACCTGCACCCTTCTGACATACCGGGTCAGGTGCTCTTCCAATTGAGCTATCGTGGTTCTAACCAGCCCGCCGAATTGGAAGATTTTTTCAACGTTTGTGTCTATGTAATTTGTTCGCAACACAATTTGCGTTAAAAATTATTTGATCATTTTTGAAATTATTTAAATCGTCATAATCAGAGGTTATTCTTAGCATTCTTGTCGTTTGAAAAGAGTAGATATGCAACACCAACAACATCTAATCTCTTTGTATGGGAACCAACAATTCAACGAGTTTTGTACACAGATCTATTAAAATGCCTTTGATGACTTTTACTAGTTTGCGAAATACCCAAAGCTGGAGTAGGTTAATGTGAAAAAACCAAACAATTTACCTTTCCCTCGCCGATGAGGCACAATATCCAGCGTTGAATTACACTTTCATTCATTTTAATTCAATTCAATCACTGCCCACTCACTAGCGTTGCTAACTTCATTGGCAAGCTGGCTTTCATTCTGTTTGTAAATGTTTCGTAGAATCTATAGATACGTACATCAGTGTCATGTTTTTGGTAGTACTTTTATTGACGTTAGTTGAGACGGATATATAAAGTTCGCGAAGCCAACATGCAAACCAGGAGGTGCGAGTGAGACGAAAAGTCTCGTACAGTTTCTACCTCTAAGTTATTGTTCTAGATTTGAGTTTAGAGACTTATTAATCGATTTTTTTTATTTAAAATTGATTATTTGAGTATTGTCAAGAAAAATTAATATTCGTAAAAAATATTACGTGATTGTTATTCAGTGCGATTTAGCAGTTGTAGGATTGAGTTTTTGCTAGGGCAAGCCGGGCTTTCGGCTTCTATGAAGGTACCGCCACTGTGTACAAAGGCAAATTAAAAGTGGAACTATACAAATTGGGATTCTCTATTGCTCAACCTTAGCACGAGGCTAAATAGTCATAGTCATAGTATTATATCATGTTGGTGTTACATACATCTCAAGTTAGAAAGCTATATTACATGTTTTTAAATGTTTCATGTGCACGGCCCCCCAATTCTGCTATTTATTTTGATCTGAAACGAATCTGAAACGCTATAGTTTCAACGTTTTCGCTATTCTGCTAACTACGAAATCAACTCTATAGTTTCGTAGTTAGCAGAATACGAAAATGTTGAAACTATAGCGTCCCGTATTCTGCTAACTACGAAATTAACTCTATAGTTTCGTAGTTAGCAGATAAGAAAACGTTAAAACTATAGCATTCCAGATTCGTTTCAGATCAAAATAAATAGCAGAATCGGGGGGCAGGACGTTAACGGTTAACAGCTACATGTATAGAATAGAAAAGTACTATAATTATAAAGAGAAAAAAATATTCATGTTAAAAAAATACTGATAATGG
>OY720030.1:1672855-1693863 GCA_963082485.1 Eudonia mercurella | reverse complement strand
CCTTATCTCTTATGTCAACACTCTTATCTTATCTTATCTTAGTGGGGCCTGCTGAGATTTCCCTCTTGCAGTAACACTTCGACCCATCGGGATCTTTTGTGCAACCCCGTCCTTTCACTCTTCTTCCTCTGTAAAGATAGATGCCATAAGTTTGGCCACGTCCTTAAGGGCGAAGAGCCTGAAGTCCTCCGGTTTCGGATAGGCCGACCCCAGGAGTCCCATTCTTTTCCTAGCCAGAGAGTCACAGTCACACAGTAGGTGTTGCATTGACTCCGTTTCCTCTCCACATGCTCTACACAAGCTATTTGTTGATAGATGCATTCTGTGGAGCATTTGTTTTGTGGCATAGTGCCCTGTCAAGGCACCGATGATTAGTCGGGCCTGCCTTCTATTGCCTCCGCATATGAACTTACTCCGTCCTAAGGCGTTTTCGCCTAGGAAGGATTTGGAGTGTTTCATACCCGGCTGCTCCTTCCATTCTATGCCGTGCCTGTTTTTGATGTAATCTTTTAAGGCCTTGTTGATGGTACTTGGTGCAAGTGCCACGAACGGCTCAGGACCAATAAGCTGGGTCTCTGAGCCCTCCCTGGCAAGTGCATCCGCCATCTCGTTGCCGTGGATTCCCATGTGGCCTGGGACCCAGATCAATCGCACCTTGTTATGTCCACCTAGCTTGTTAAGAGCTTTGGTGGTTTCTAGGACAAGGCCAGAGTCGATTCGGGGCGAAATGAGTGACTTGAGCGCTGCTTGGCTGTCACTCAGGATGAATATATTGCGCTTCTTCATAGCTAGCTCTATATTCTGCTTTGCGCATAGGAGAATTGCAAAAGTTTCGGCTTGGTAAACTGTGGCAAATCTCCCCATGCTTTGACTATGCTTGAAGTCGTTGTTATAGACGCCTGCCCCTGTACCCGTGTCAACACTCTTAGAATGAACTGTCAGTTATCTTACTGCTGATTTATTCGATGGTTGTATGGCTAAGTGCGCACAGTAGCGACGCGTTTGCGGCCTGTTGAATTGGATTAATATTTTAGGTATGCACCATAGTTTGGTGACACGATTTTGGTCACTCATATACTCTGATGCAATTTTAACAATCAGTTTATTTAAGTACTTACCGGTGACATAAAATCGAATACAAGAATTATTGTATCTGGTTCATTAATCGAACCCCAGTTTAATTATTATGAAAACAAAACTTCCCTGGAAATCTTATTTATTAGTAACCGTTTAATACCAAATAGAAAATCGGTCGTCAGCCAATTTTAACATTACGGTACGTCCCTCAGAGGAGCCATACCAGTGGGCCATGGCTCGCCTGGTAGTGGGGCGGCGGCACTGGAGCGCCGAGCTGCTGGTGGACGGCGGCTGGGCGGCGGCCGGGCCCCCCGCGGACGGCTGGCCCGCCGCCCCGCCCACCAGGAAGCACCACTGCTGGGGCTCCGCGCTGCTGGCCGTGGCGCTCGTCAAGTGGGGCAGCCACGGACCGTCTGACTCCAAGGTAAGATGTGAGCGTTTAAACAACCAAAATATCGACATAAACCAACCTTATATCAATGACAGTCTGAATAGAATAGAATGTATTTATTTGTGAAATGTAGGCTAGTTTTCCATTGATAGGTGTTCATGTCATTTTGGTCTAGTGTCTAGTTCACGACTGAGAACAAATGAAAGTGCACTTTATACTTTTGTAATAAGATTGATTCTTTTCAAATGTTTTGATAGGATTGTACGTTCAGACAATTTTGCCGCTGACCGTACGTACCGAAGATTTTTGCTGTAACCATGCTAAATATTCATTCATATCGTCTGTACCAATTTCTAGCAATTGGCGCTCTTCTGTGATGCTCATTAAATGAACCACGGACCCACTGAGATTTCAAAGTGTTGCAGAACCTTGAACTTCCTCCAGAGCCTAAAATCAAAGTTTTAAATTATAGACTGCAATGTTTTAAAGCTAGCAAGCATGTTTCAACAGCAAATTAAAGTTTTATAAATTATAGTTCGTAACTGTTTCTAGTTTAATGCATCTACTTAGGTGGAAGCTATGATGGACTGCCTTCGCCTAGAGTGGAGTACCGAAATCGCGGCGACAATAATGTCCCTTGTTGACTGCCTCAACGAGTATGTGGCGCGGCGGCCGCCCCCGCCCCCCGCCTCCGCTGCCCCCGCCGCCGCCACCGCCCCCGGCCAGCCCTGCAACGTCACTGTCAACGTGGCGCTGTCCCACATCAATCTGTTCTTCATACTGGAGCAGAGCATGTGTTTGATGACGAGGGTCGATGCGGTCTCCTTGGAGAAGACGAACAACAAATCCGGAGCTGTCGTGTCGGGCTTTAAAGTTGTTGATATGGTGCCTTACAAAGGTAAATTGAGTTTGTTAGTCAATGTAACCAAAAAAATTGTTGAAAGGTCCCCAGTACATTATTGTTACACGCTATATAATAAATACCCCTACATATAATAGATACACCCTGAAAATAGACCGTTAAAATAATGTCGATCCAGTACCCGTACTGGATCGACATTAGCCATTGTAATATGAAGTGTATACATACTTACATATATTATAGAATGTATTGTTACACATATTATTATACATTTTTTATTATTATTTCCAGACTATTTCTCCATATTTACTTTAACTATATCAAATGACACACACATCCGTGCGCGCAGTAAGCTTAAAAAAGGGCACCAAGTTTTCTTTTCACGTATTACTATATAGATTAAATAAATTAGAGCCACTCTTTCGTTGAACAATCGATTCCTATATCGATTCCTATCCAATAATCGACAGCTTATTCAGTATGGTGTACATTTTATGTTACACGTTGTCATCATAATTTTTTTCTTTTTCTCCTAGGGAATTTCCACTGCCAAAGATCTGATGAGATTGAGTCGTCATTCATCTACGTCCGACTAGCGAGAATAGAACATGTGCCTTCGAATGAGAAGCACTCGGCCTTATTAGATTTCCAGTTTCTAGAAACCGTAGACTTGGAATGGAGTGCTAACTTGCATTTGAAGGTGGTGACTTTAGTACGAAGTGTGAAGGGATTCAGAGAGCAGTTGAGATCAAAAAAACTAGTCACTTCGTCTCCTTCTATAGAACAGAAGAAGAAAGGAAGAGCACTAGATTGGAGGGTTTCGTTCAAGGGAGATACCAATTTAGATCTTCTACTGTCGGCTGAGAACAATATGCTGTTCACGACTGGTAAGTTTTTGCCGCTGTTCAGTTTTTCAAGTATAGTACAGTATTTTTTAAGTCATGCTTATATCACAAATTCTATGGAATGATGTCTGTCAAATCGTTAGTTAATTTACAGACGTTGTGAGCAAATTTTATATTTTTACATATACTTTTATGCATCAGAGGCAAAATTTATTTGCTATGCTAACTCCCTATAGAAGTACTTCACAAGTGTATAATTGTCGCACAGACGACATGACGGTGGCGTGGTCGCACGAGAGCGGGCTGTCGCTCGCGTGGGCGCAGCTGCGCGCGGTGCTGAACGGCGCGGCGCTGGTGACGGTGGAGGGCTGCAGCATGGCGCGCGCCGCCGACGACCACGCCGTGCGGCTGGAGCGGGACGCCGCCGAGGGGCTGGCGCTGCCCTGGAACAAGGTTTGGTGAGTACCGACGAGGCCTCATTGTAGTGTAAGTGCCCGGCCACGACCTTATCGCTGTGAGCGGCGTCTAAGTATTTTTGTAAGTCTAAGCAGATGTCCTAAAATGTATGAAGCACGCCACCACCTGCCACTTTCGACGGTAGCGGCGAGAAGTTTTTGACGAACAGAACGCTAAGCTTAAAGTCGTGACTGCTGTAATTTTTCCGCCGATGTAAGATTGACAGAGCGGCAAGAGAACAAATTCTTTCTTGCCTGCCACCTATGCTGTTATTTCTGAGTTACATAAATCCGAAGGAAGTCGTGAGTAAGCATCTATGCTATATCTCTAGATTGGAATTCAAAGTTAAGTTAGAATCAAGCTGATCACAATGCCATTATTATTGACAGAACGCGTCACAGTACTGCCGCCGCCATAAAATTTTTCGGTCCTTCGAGCCGGATTTTTACGGATATTGCGTTTATTTACATTTTTAAGATTTTTAATTTTATCCTGATGTTTCGAACCCTTTACAAAGTAAAAGTTGTTTCATATCAATGTGTAGTGTTCGCGTAAACTTTTTATATGGTGTTGTTGTTAACGCAGGGCCGTAAACATCGAGTCTGCCCGCATGGTGTTCCCTTACAAGCACCGTTTCGCGGAGGCAGTGCAGGGCGACCTGGTGTCGCTTTTCAAGTGGGTGAAGCTGGTGCACGGCGTGCAGAAGAAGCCTTTCACCGCCGACAGCCCGCTGCCCAGCGATCTACATATCAAGGTGAGTTAAACGGTTTCACTATCTGTTTGATATTATATTGCTATAGCTATTTGTTTTACATATGTATTCGTACTCAAAAAAGTTTTAACCAAATGCATGTATGTCTATTTTTTATCGTATTGTGAAGTGTCGTAGTCTGCCTTTCTTTGTGTCAATCAAATCAAAATCAAATCATCGTTACATTTGTATGGGCTCGGTCACCACGTTGTCGGGTGATTGGTGACGTAATAAAGTAACATGTTACAAAGACGCATACATACAAAACGAACCTCTATTAACTAAATACACAAAGGTAAATGCTTGCACCCTCGTGTTGTTAGTTTCGAAAGAGTCAATACAAATATTATGTTGAAATATTTCACAGATTGAAGAAATAGTAATAGAAATGAGTGACGATCCGTTCGAGGTGAAGTTGCGCGACAACTACGAGCTGCTGGAAGACGAGTACAAGGAGAGCCAGAAGCGGCGCACCATGCTGGACGCTAAGGTAGTTTGGTCAAACTTATAAACTTTATTATATACTTTTATTTGTCGTATAACGTCGTGGTCAAAGGCTGACTCTGCCGTGGTCACGGATTGACCGAGGCTTTTTCACTCTGTCCCCCGTTAAACATTTTAAATTCGTGCCTGTAGCCTTATTGTCGGAACACTGCAATGCTACTGATATTGTTAATATGCCTATACGCTTACATAAGATAATGAGAGCTAGCGAAACGCAATAAAAACAAGCTCTATCAACAACCAATTCGTTTACAATATGTGCCTCCCGATGTCAATGGACCCTGTCCTGTCCCGATGTGAATGGAACCTGAGGCATGGGTCCTAGAACGGTGGTCTAACCACTAGTCTCTAAAACTGTTTAAAAATACAGTTTTCCTCATAGAGACAGTTTTCTCCAGTTCAATACGTCAATTACAACTATTTGTTACATACATTGTTTTATTAGGTGCAAGAGCTTTGCAAGCCTCACTTATTCCTGCCGGCGGGCAAAGTGGAAGAGTTATACGCTGCCTTGCGGCAGAAAGACGCTCAGATCTACGTCCAGCGCTGCAGGGCCGCGCCGCCGCCGCGCAGCCGCCTGGTGGCGTGCTGCCTCACGCGGCTGCGGCTGCTGGCGCTGGCCGACCCCACCATGCACGGCAGCGCGCACGCGCAGGCGCGGCTGCGGGATATGGACATGGACAGGTACACTTACCTTATTATATATTTATTTAAAGTTACTTTTTTTAATCGATAATTTTTTTAGCATCTGTGCTTAGGTCAAATCATAAATAGGTTTTTTTGTAGAAATGTTACGTGATGTCGTTTCTATTTTTGTTTAGGTAACAGTCGTAGCTCTTTAACCTGTTTCTTTACTTAGATTTTTGACATGTGTACCCCGACGCGTTCGTAGTTTAAAGTCTGTAAATAAATGATAAATACAGCATTTATTTACAGACCTTTACAGATTTATTTACAGAGCAGCTCGATAGCGCAGTGGCTAACGCCCATGGTCTACGATTGTGAAAGTTAAGCAAATTTCTCAAAAAAAAATTTCTTGAGCTCCTTCTT
This sequence comes from Eudonia mercurella, assembly GCA_963082485.1. Classification (NCBI taxonomy): domain Eukaryota; kingdom Metazoa; phylum Arthropoda; class Insecta; order Lepidoptera; family Crambidae; genus Eudonia; species Eudonia mercurella. The sequence goes on along the minus strand of OY720030.1, from coordinate 1,687,927 downwards.
CCTTCGGAAGGCACGTAAAGCCAGATAGTCCCGGTTGCATTAACAGTCGTTTACAACCATTACTTCGTCTGGGGCAATGTTTATGACCCGTTATTTACCCTTACCTACCCTGTGATGTTTTCATGCATATGGCATATGGAAGGGTCGTGCCTCAGAAGTAAGGACATAAATTGATCTGGTGATAAAATATGCAAAAAAAGTCGATTTTTCCTTTACAGTTTTGTTTTATCGGTTGCTATTTTGTAGATTTTTGAGAGAATCGTAACTATCGAAGTTTATGAAGAGTTGTTACTGTGTGGCACCAGCCCGTGGCCGGAGGACGGCATCGAGTTCACGACGCTGTGGTGCCGCGCCGTGAGCCTGGGCTGCGCGCAGTGGCAGATCCTGCTGCGCGACTTCCCGCAGCCGCTGCTCAGCATGAGCGACCTGCGCCTGTGGGGCGCGCTGCTGGCCGCCGAGGAGCAGCCGCCGCCCAGGGGTCAGTCGAACAATATGTATACACTGTTCTTCCTACCATTATCACTTTCATATTGTATTCTAACTTGTTAGCGAACACTACCATATTGAAATGAGTCTACTTCAGTCTATTTTACACTTTTGATTTTTATTGTAATGGGAATGCACCTAGCAGTGCTCTTAAGCTGCAATGATGATGATGAGAATCGTAAAAGTTGTTTCATTTCAATTATCTCTCTCGCCGTCATTGACCTGATCATCTCTAAATGCTTTAGCTAATATCCTGACATCTTTTTTTACGTAGCGAAATTATTATTTCAAGTAATTCCAATATAATAGTGTAGCCTGTGGATTTTTTTATTTTAAAATAAGCAACAATATGGCCTATAGTTACAAAATTTACCAACCAATGTTTTGCAACTTACGTATAGACGACATAGACCACACTACAGTGTACCATACCGGCTGAACCGAGTCGACCTCCGATCCGATCCGAACTTTTCGGAGAATCTAGTAGGGCACGGGGACGCGCACTAGTGCGCGATGCCGTTCCCTCTAGAACACCTCCGAAGGTGATTCGTTTTACACGGCTTGATGAAGCCTTTAAGTTTCTCGCCGCCCCCAAACAAGCCCGGTGAATGTTCAAATAATTTTTAACGCAAATTTTGTTGCGAACAAATTATAAAAACAAATGCTGAAAAAAATTATTTGAACATTTATTAATAGCTTACTTCTTCTATTATGATCGGATGTTAGTGACGGTAGTTGTTGACATTGAATGGGCGCCTTTGGATTTCAAAGTAAAAAGTGTTGAATAATTTCGGCGGGCTGGTTAGAACCACGATAGCTCAATTGGAAAAGCACCTGACCCGGAATGTCAGAAGAGTGCAGGTTCAAATCCTGCTCGTGGAAATTTTTTCAGCATTTGTGTTTTAATAAGCCCGGTGAAGCTAAAAATGCAGTCTGAGGCAATCGGCAATCTCTCTCCAAAAAAAAAAATCGACTCGACCTCATAATTCTTACTAAGTTTAAATGAAGCTGTTAACGACGCGCTCCTACCCTTCTTTAATTTATAAATTTTGTTACTGTATTGTAGGTAATCTAAAATTGTTTCCTTTAATGTCAAAAAAAACGCCGCGGTAGTCTGCGACCGTCCGCGCTAGCTGTATGTGCCTTTTGCTTTGTTTTGCTTGTCTGCTCGCATACCTACCAGTGAAAAGTGAAATAAACTGTTTAAATCTTTTGAGAGCGTACTTATTTCCAACTGCGAGGACCTGTAGTGCACAAAAGTGGTCTTCGAGCCGAATACATGTTCTTCACGCCGCCGAGAATGGTGAATACTCGCAGTACTGTACGTCGTGAACGCGATCAAATGGATTTAAACAAAAATGATGAGCCTAAAAACACGCAAAATAATGACGAATCATCTCAATCATTCACAAAGAAATGTGAAAATGATGCACAAAAGGCAGAAACACCTTGTGCAGAAATAACCAAAATGGCGGCTACGAGTGTGAAATCGGAAATGCCGTTGCAACCGCCAACCACATACATTACGCAGAAAAGTACATGTAGGGAATCTTCAACATCGTCTGTAATGGCACGGAAAAAGAAATTACAGTTAGAAGCCGCGAAACAAAAGGCGAAAATACAAATGGAGCTTATAGACAAACAGTTGGAAGCCGACATAGCAGAACTCGACGAAGAAGAAATATACAGTCCACGTCATGATGATGAGTTCATCACCAACGAAGTTGAGCAGTGGCTAGATAAAAGCTATCAGCAAGCGGGAAGGCTGACCCCCGAGCAGGATCTTCAAACGGGTGAGCCTCGTTCATCAGCGCCACGGGTTAGGGTGTCGCAAAGGGGGTGCAGGACTTAGAAAATTTTCGAGCAAAAATACACTCATAACTTTTTTTCACAAACTGATGAAAAACATAGACCATCAAAAAGAGACAAAAAATCCAATTAAAAAAAAAAAAACTTGAAAAAAAATTTAGAAAATTTTCAGTTGATTTTTATATGGAGCCGACACTTAGAAAAATTTGCGATATTTTTGTATGCAGTTTGGACTTGTAAAATTTTTCGCTTGGTTCCACGTTGTGTCGCAAAGGGGGTGCAGGACTTAGAAAATTTTCGAGGAAAAATTTAATTTTTCACAAACTGACGAAAAACAGCTATCAATAAGAGATAGAAGAAAATCCAAAAAAAGTGCAAAAAAATTGTGAAAAAAAACTTAGAAAATTTTCAGTTGATTTTTATATGGAGCCGACACTTTTTTTTAAAAACATAGCTATCAAAAAAAAAACCAAAAGTAAAAAAAGTCTTCAGTTCATTTCTATTTTTTTTTACAAACATACGAATAACAACTATCAAAAAGAGAGAAAAAAATCAATAAAAAATAATTAGGTTAGGTTAGGTTAGTATGTTGACCAAAAACGCGCGAGCCGAGCGAGCGGAGCGAGCGTGCCGCGGCAGCGGCCGGCGAAGCGCCAGAAACGACGTTTTTGTACGTGCGACGTTTTTTTTTACATACTTTCAAACACTACTATGTTTTTCGTCAGTTTGTGAAAAAAAAGTTAGAGTGTATTTTTCCTGCACCCCCTTTGCGACACCCGGACCGCGCCACGTCATGGACAAGCGTCAGCACCTGAACAAAAGGGCGCCGACGCCGGCGATACCGTGCACCTACTTGCTAAAGCACTACAGGACATGGCTGCTGCCTCAGTCACTAAGGAACCTAATGGAAAGCTATTGAGCCGTATATGTACGCCCAGAGACTTGCCAGACTTCTCTGGTGAACCGATGGAATGGCTGCAATTTAAAGAAGCATATGATGAGTCAACCGACGTATGCAAGTTCAGCACAAAGGAAAACTTGTGGAGGCTCCGTAAGTGCTTAAAAGGCGCTGCTAAAGATGCGGTTGCTGCCTTACTGATCAGCGCAACATCACCTGATAAGATCATTTCCACTTTGCAGCTCAGATTTGGAAACCCTGACCTAATTATAACGAAGATCATACAAGATATTAAAAAACTTCAGCCATTGTCTAATGATTATCACAAGGATATAATTACATTTTCTGTGAAAGTGCAAAACCTGATTGAAGCAATAAGGTCTTTAAAACGCGAAGAGTATCTTCAGGGAATGAGTGTGGTCTCAGTTATTCTAGCCAAGCTGCCTACACTTTTATTATCCAAATGGGCAGATTATAGCTATCCACTAATAACAGAAGGAAAAAGGTCACGTTAACTTATCTTGTCGGAATTTCTACACGAAGAAGCAGTAAAAATATCAACAACATCAAATGTGCAATTTGTGACGCAGCGCAGCGATCAAAACAATAGATTTAGACAGAGTGATCACAACGCTAACCGGTTGCATCCAGTACTAGTGCAGTCAGATTACGAAAACAACTATAGCTATAGCAACTATAATTGCCAGTTCTGTCGCAAATCAAAGCACAGTTTACCCGAATGTAAAATGTTTAAGAAGGCGCTGCGAAAAGTAAGATGGGATCACGTAAAACGTCACGGTGTGTGCTACAAATGTCTTTGTTCCCGTCATAACAGGGAAACCTGCACCGCGCCCGCCTGCGACACGGAGGGCTGTGGCCAGTCTCATCACAAGTTACTGCATTACCCGATTCAAGACAATCAAAATACTGTTTCGAAATCGCAACCTAACTTTGTAAGTGCGCGTAGTGAAAACGTAAATCATATAGGCGCGAGTGATCGAAACTCAGTGCTCCTTAAAGTTCTGCCCGTGCGCATACACGGGCCAAACGGTGTTACAATCAATACAAGTGCGTTGTTAGACGACGGGTCGACTGTCTCGCTGATAAGCGAGACATTAGCGGAGCGCGCAGGGTTGCGCGGGCGCCGCGAGCCTATGCGCGTGTGCGGCGCGTGGCTAAACAACGAACTGGTTTTGGAGACGACAGTGGTAAATGTGAACCTTGCAGGTATGGACAATAAGATTCATTCTATCCGAGCACGAAGCGTTAAAGAGTTGAATTTACCGATGCAAAAAATGTCTATTGTTCCTTATCAATTTGAAAACTTGTTTGATATTTCTTATAATTTGTGTACATCTGATTTAAAGCCCGAACTGTTAATTGGGCAAGATAATCATCACTTGCTTATACCATTAGAGATAAGATTAGGTAAACGTAATGAGCCGTGCGCTACTCTCTCTCCCTTGGGCTGGTGTGTACATGGGAATGTGACCACGACACTTACTACTACTACTGACCGCCACCATCCATCTCACGTGTTATTCGTAAGCGACAGGGTCGACAGCCGCGAGGAATCTGACCGCCTGTTAAGAGAAATGCATTATGAGGTCCGTCGTTCTTTCGCTTTAGATTCCATAGGTGTTATAGGTCAACCACGCGAAAATGCCGACGAAGTCCGTGCCGTTGCACACTTAGAGAGGACGGCGAAGCTCATCGATGGCCGCTGGTACGTTGGTCTGCCGTGGCGCGACGCGAACGTCCAGACGCCAGATACTTATCCTAACGCTTTTAAAAGGCTCAAAGGTATTGAAAAAAAAATGAAGCGTTGTCCAAGTTTTGCAGGTAGGTATGAACAAAGAATAAAACATTTGTTAGAAAATGATTATGCAACAAAACTTAAAGATACTTCTACCACCCGGAAAGCTTGGTATTTGCCTCATTTCGGGGTGGATAATCCCAATAAAGGCAAACTACGTTTGGTTTTTGACGCCGCTAATAGGGTTGATGGGTTTTGCTTAAATGATTACCTTCTCACAGGTCCAGATTTATTGTCATCACTGTTTGGTATAATGCTGCGCTTTCGGGAAAATAAAATCGCAGTCACTGGTGACATAAAAGACATGTTCTTAAGGATAAAAGTCCACCCTGATGATCAACACGCCTTCCGATTTCTGTGGAGAAGTAACAACACAGAACCGGTAGAAACATACGTAATGACCTCTTTAATATTCGGCGCTAATTGTTCCCCTTTTGTTGCGCAATTTATCAGAGACAAAAACGCACAGCGGTTTGAGTCATCCATGCCGGCCGCTGTAGATGCCATACGTAACTCACACTATATGGACGATTACATAGACAGTCTATCGGATGAACAAGCTGCTATAGAAATGGTAAAAAACGTAAGTTATATACATGAGTCCGGAGGTTTTCAAATTCGTAACTGGACGTCTAACAGTAAGGCCGTGCTCAACAGTATTCCAAAGGAAACCTTGGGTGATGTTTCGATAAGATTCAAAATCGAACAACACCTAACAACACCAGAAGGTGAGCGCACTTTGGGTTTAATTTGGTTTCCAAAGGAAGATATGTTAGGGTTTGATGTTTCATTAAAACGCATCCCTGATAATATCATTCAAGGTCATCAGAGACCAACTAAAAGGTTAATGTTGCGTGTTATCATGTCAGTATTTGATGTTTTAGGATTTCTGTCACCGTTTACTATACAAGGTAAGATTATGCTGCAAGACACTTGGCGTCAAAACATCGAGTGGGATGATTTTATTCCCGACGATGTTTACAGTAAATGGTGTAAATGGATTGATATGCTACAGTTAATAAGGCAAATACGTTTACCTCGGTGTTATACCTACGAGTCACCGAATAAGGAACCGGTTTTCGAGCCAGCCGTAGCACTGAAAGCGGCTGCCCCCCCTCCGTCGCATGCACCTCAGATCCCTTCAATACCTGAGGTAACGTCAGCGGCTACGGATAAGTGCTACGACACGAACACGTCGCCGTTGTCGCCTACAAGTGCTACGGATTCCGGGCTCCCATCTACGGCCAATGAGCATTATAACGACCTACAGCTACATATATTTAGTGACGCATCTTCCAAAGCAATGGGTGCTGTTGCTTACTGGCGTTGGGTTCACAAGAACGGAAAGGTATTTGTTTCGTTTATAGCGAGTAAATGCCGCGTGCTACCGGTGAAACCAATAACAATACCACGTGCGGAAATTCAAGCAGCGGTGCTGGCTGCTAGACTTGCAAATGCTATTGCAAAGGAACACAGGTTACTGCCAGTGAAGCGACAGTTTTGGTGCGACTCCACTACGGTTCTTTATTGGATAAAAAACAACACGCGTAAGTACAAAGTGTTCGAAGCCAATCGACTCGGAGAAATTGACGAACTTACGCGTTGTGAGGAATGGCGTTACATACCTTCTAAATTAAATGTCGCGGACTTGGCGACACGTGACTGTTTTGATCATGTTTCCTTTTTTAATGATTGGTTTTCGGGGCCAAAATTTTTATTTAAAAACGAGTCATCGTGGCCCATTAATGTGACGCAACCAGATTCAGACGAAACTGAATCAGGATTTGTGTTGACAATTCAATGCTCATCAGATAGGCGTTTGGCTATCCCTGATGCGAGCAACATGTCGTCCTGGCGCCGACTGTTAGGAGCTACGGTTATGATTTTCCGATTTATTAATAAATGTAAGGGATTAACCATAGGCGTAGACTATAACATGATGTTGCGTGCCGAGTATTTACAGCTAAAACAAGCACAGGCTGACTCTTTTCCTAATGAGATAGCTGCGCTAAAAAATGGTAAATGTGTGCAACAAAACAGCCGGCTACTAAGCTTAACTCCATTTCTAGATGAACGCGGCTTATTACGTGTTGGTGGCCGCATCGATGCAGCTGTGGACATTGCGTATGAAACAAAACACCCTTTGATCCTTGATGGCCAGCATCCGGTGTCTCGTCTAATAGCCCGTCACTATCACGTTAAGTTCGCACATGGAAACCAGGAAACAGTTGTCAATGAGTTAAAACAGAAATACTGGTTATTGCGGTTAAGGCCTACTGTTAAGAGTGTTGTGGCAAGATGCTTCCTGTGTCGATTAAGAAAAGCCAATCCTAGGATGCCAATGATGGGTGAATTGCCTCCTGCTCGACTCGCGCACCACCAGCGTCCCTTTTCGTTTTGTGGTTTGGATTTGTTTGGACCCATGGAGGTTAGTGTAGGCCGCCGTCGGGAAAAGCGGTATGGAGTTCTCTTTACATGTTTAACAGTACGCGCAGTACACATAGAAATTGTGGCGTCGTTGACAACTGACTCCCTTATCATGGCAATACGACGTATGGCTTCCAGACGGGGCTGGCCATTGAAGATTTTCTCGGACAACGGCACAAACCTAAGGGGTGCTGATAACGAGCTACGGAAGTCGATGCAAGCACTGGATGTGAAAAAATTGAAGACTGAGGGAATGCACAATGGTATGACGTTCAACTTTATTCCACCTGTCAGTCCTCATTGGGGTGGGGCATGGGAGCGCCTGATTCGAAGTGTCAAAGCGTCGCTTCAGGTTATATTGAGGGAGCGAGCCCCAAAAGATGAAGTATTGAGTACCCTCATGCTCGAGGTCGAAAATATCGTAAATAGTCGACCCCTTATGCACGTATCGGTCGAGCCTGGCACCCTGGAAACTTTAACTCCCAACCATTTCTTGCTGGGTTCTTCATCCAACTTACCTGTGATCGGTGTGTTCGATGACTCGGACCTTTTTCTTAGGCGGCAGTGGCGCACATCTCAAAGACTGGCGGATATGTACTGGCGAAGATGGGTTAAGGAGGTGTTGCCTGAACTATTGCCTAGGAAAAAATGGAAGGGCGAGCAGAAGGTGATACAGGTAGGAGATCTAGTTCTGGTGGTCGATCCTAACAGTCCTCGTAATACTTGGCGGAAAGGAATAGTCGAAACGGTTTACCCAGGTAAAGATGGACGCGTCAGGCTTGTCGACATCAAAACGAAAACGGGTGTTTGGCGGCGGTCAGTGGCGCGCGTCGCCCCTATTAGTCTGGTGGATGAGTGCTGAGCCCAGCACTGGGGTGGGGGATGTTAACGACGCGCTCCTACCCTTCTTTAATTTATAAATTTTGTTACTGTATTGTAGGTAATCTAAAATTGTTTCCTTTAATGTCAAAAAAAACGCCGCGGTAGTCTGCGACCGTCCGCGCTAGCTGTATGTGCCTTTTGCTTTGTTTTGCTTGTCTGCTCGCATACCTACCAGTGAAAAGTGAAATAAACTGTTTAAATCTTTTGAGAGCGTACTTATTTCCAACTGCGAGGACCTGTAGTGCACAGAAGCTCTTACATTTATAATAGTAAAATTGAGTTTCCTCTAGCGCTACGAACGGTGGTGATCGAGCAGGGCGCGCCGTGGGGCCCGTGCGAGCTGGAGCGCAGCATGATGCCGCTGAAGTGGTACTACGACCTGTGCTGCGAGATGGCGCAGTTCAGCTACGCGTTCGGGCCCTGCTGGGAGCCCGTCATAGCGCAGTGCAACCTAGGTGGGTATGAGTTTTTTCGCGTAATCAATACCCTAGTGGCCGGGTCCCTTGAACGCCACTCTAGCCTTCTGCTGTTCGGAAAAATTTCTTTGTTAATGTACAGGTCATATCAACCGCAGGATTGAGTACCGCTGTAGTAGATGAGTGCAGTAAATGGATTAACTATTAAATGCCCTCGCTGAATTTCTTGCCGGTTCTTCTTAGTATAATGTCTCCCGACTTGTGTAGACTAAAGGGCAACGCAGATTGGGACGGCATGGCAAAGGATTCAATTTTTTACCAATGGACATTCAAACATATCGAAATATAAATAAGACATAAATTACCATGCTTTAAAATGATCCCGCGGCAACGATGACACGGGCTCCTGCGGCATGCCGTGGCGTACTGCGGTAGGCAAAAGCATGCTGAAGGATGCCGGCGCACTCCGTGACGTGTCGAAGGTAGTGTTGTAAAGAACTCAAGTCTTTTAGTCTCAATTCGATAGACTCGGCTCAATTTTACAAGACTCAGTGAACTAACTAAACTCGGAGTATTGAGTCGAGCAGGTTTTAACTCAGCAGAGAAGCAAGCCAATGAGTAAATAAAACTTTGTTTTTGCAAGGTCTAGACAAAAAATACTATTTTATAAATAAATAAAGTTGATTTGTTTCTTCAGCCTAGCTGTTTTAATTCATATTAACCTGATCCCTATCTATTTTAATATTATAGACTAGTCACATACAAACAAATTACTTACAATATATCTAAAATATTGATATATTTTTTACATGAACATCCCTAAGCAGAAGTTGCCTAAGCATATTTCGACGTGACGCGGCATCCCTCGGCGGCAAAATACTTTGCCATGCTTTGCCATGCCGTCCCGTTCTGCGTAGGCCTTTCCCGTAGCTGAAACTGACAAAATGATTTCTGATTTTTTAAATTTTAAGTGGTATTCTACAGTTATAAAGTTGTAAATGTCATATTAAGCGTTCGACCAAGTGTCCCGGCCGTCGCTGGACCCGTCGGCGCCGCTAGCCTGGTGGGATAAAGTACGGCTGCTGATGCACGGCCGGCTCACCGTCAACTGCGCGCGGATGACCTGCCTGCTGCACGTGTCCCTGGATCCTTACAACACCACCGAGGAGATGGAGCTCACCTGGACCGACCTCGTGCTGGACTGGACCAACGGTTGGTGCATACAAACATAATGTTGCTCACGCTAAATGAGCTAACAGTATTTAATAAAAAAATTATAACTTTTCGACCAGTTAAAATCGTGTTTCATGTATATATGTATGTATATATAATATAAATAAATAAATAAATAAATATATGCTACCTTAGACTAGAACTTTACTTGAGACTTTAAAATTAGGGATGTTTCATTCTATCAGTCGAAAATGTTGTGTTATTGGATCAGTAGTTCTAGAGGTTACCCTTCTCAAACAAACAAAATCACAAGCTTTATTTGTTGCCGCTCGTGCTCGTGGCAGAGGTCCTACGTAAACTGTCACCCCTCCCGCCTTACGCAGCTACCTCTGAAGCCGCCTCAGTTAACTGGTAGGCCATCACTCACGTTCAAACCACTGCGAACGGTTTTTTATTTATTTTATAAAGAATCTTGTATAAATCTCATACATCATCTATGAATCTTTAAATTCATAATTTATGTCTTATACAGTCCAAATGATATCGTATCGAAGTTTTTTTTAAACTCTTGCTCGGCAAATGACTCCATTCCACCTGATGTTAAGTGGAAACAGAGTCCAGATGCGAGGACAACTGGTGCAGCGTGAAAACAACGCAGCATCAGTCACCCTCACCCTGCCGGCCCACAAGGTGCCTCTTCACGCCTCGTTTGAAGGACCCCATTTCATAGGAAGGGAGGAAAACGTGTCCTGGTAGACTATTCCATCTTTTGGAAGTGCGACAAAGAAACGAGTCACCAAATATCTTTGTGCGCGATGGAATGTTCGGGACAATACAGCGGTGACTCCGTAGAGCTGTACGCGTACTCCTCTGCAGGAAGAGAGAAGGTGTTCAAAGAGTTCTTCAGAGCACTCGCCGTGGTATAAACGGTAGAAGACGCTGAGTGACGCTATATCTCTACGCAATTGCAGGGGCTCAAGAGCATTAGTGACCTCTGCATTGCCGATAATGCGTATAGCGCGCCGCTGCAATCTATCCAAGGCATCGAGAAGGTACTTTGCGGAACCGTCCCAGAGGTGCGAGCAATACTCCGCGTAAGACCGCATCTGCGTCTTTTACAAAAGGCACAATTGATCTGGCGTGAAGAATCGCCGCACCCTGTTCTCCTCAACACTCAAACTCGGTGTCCTCATAGAGTTTACGTGAGGCTGTTTTTATCACGGCTTCAATATAGTTCCTCTGATTCAGATCGCAGCGAATCTCCATACCGAGCATGTTAATACTGCTCTGCAGGCCGAGTGATGTGCCTTGAAGAGAGGGAAGGAGTAGGAATGGCGACTTTTTTGCCATGAACGCGCATACCTGTGTTTTCTTGGCATTCAACTCAACAAGATGATTGGTGCCCCATTTAGATATGAGGTCTAATACCCGATTGAACTCAATGACAAAATTTACTCGTTTCTCTTCAGTCTCGACTCGCCCAGCCGCTGGGTGACCGGTATACCCACCGTGCACTACGCTATCATCTGCATTGCAATGAATATTTCCAAGTGGAAGCATATTATTGATATGCAGAAGAAACAGCGTGTGGGATAGAACAGACCCCTGAGGGTGTCTCTCAGCGTTCACTGACATGAACCGCGAAGCGCATCCGTCTGATAGTACTCGGATTTGACGCTTATGTAGGAAGCCGGCGACCCAGTCACAGAACTGAGCAGGCAGACCGTATGCCGGGAGCTTGGAGAGAAGAGCTTTGTGCCAGTCCCGATCAAAAGCTTTGGCTATGTCAAGGCTAACAGCCACCGACTCGCCACGCTTATCAATAGCCTCACCCCAGAGATGTGTAACGAACGCTAAAAGATCACCCGTTGACTATCGGCTATCGTGAATTAAGGGGTGTTCTTCTAGGTAGCGGATAAGCTGTTTGTTTAGAATCCGCTCCATGACTTACCACAAAACTGAAGTAACGGCTATTGGGCGGTATTTAGTCGGATCTGACCGACCTCCTTTTTTCGGAACCGGTTGCACATTAGCATCTCTCCAAGATTCCGGCACACAACCTGAAAAGAGCGAAAGACGACAAAGACGAGTTTTCATTGACCGACCCCGAAACAATACTGTCGCAGGCAAGTTGGGGTTCCTGGGCGAGCTGAACGTGTTCGTGCGCACGGCCAGCAAGTACGACGACTGCCGCGTGCTGCAGGTGCCGGCGCTGCGGCTGTCCGTGAAGCTGGGCTGGCAGTGCGTGGGGGACGCGCGCGACCACCACGCCGTGGCGCCCTGCGCGCCCACCCGCCTGCCCGAGTACTCCAGCAACCAGGTCTGTTTTTTTCCTTTAGTTGATGTGTCAAAGTTATTTCATTATCACTATCATCATTTCGGCTGATCGCCGTCCACTGGTAGACAAAGGCCTCTCCTAAGAGTGCTGTTAAGTTATTGATCAAACCAATACTTTATATACCGCCGTAAATATATAGTAAATTTTATTGTAAATGCCTATAAAAGATATTGTCGTGGTGAACAGGAGCATGACTCGTACCGCGCGTTCCGCTCCCAAGGGCTGGATCTGCACCTCAGCATGGAAACCAAACCCATCGACCACGACGGTCCGGTGCTGCTGTTGTACGGCAGTACGCTAAGGTAGGTTCAGTGTACAGTCGACTTTAATAATATGTGAAAACTTTTTTGATTTTTTAATTAAAAAAAAGTTATTTGTGTAGGAATTAAAGACGTGATGAATTGTTAGAAATGTATTTCTGCGGATACCGATACGGATACGGATCATTAGTGTCTTGATCGGTAAATACGAATACGGACCTTAACTTTTTCACTTAGTTTGTTCCGGTGCGCGTAACCTTGAAACGACAGTTTTGTAGCTTTGCGTTACTAACACGACATGTTTTGACTCGCACTGCGTGTGTTTTTGTTGATAGTTTCAAGTAGCATAGTTTAGTGTGACACGGGGAAGCATAGATAGATGTGTTTTTAAGAACTAAAAATTAATTTAAATTTAAGTAATTTCTATTTTATTACTATCTACGAGTATATTTAGAATTCCATATACATAATGAAATTTACTACTGTAAATAACCGTTCAGGATCCGCCGACTAGTAAAGGATACGGATATCCGGCACAACACTAGTAGTTACACATTATTCCGCTCCCCCCAGATGGTTCGAGAGCCTGAAGCTGATCCTGTCGGGGGTGACGCGGCCGACGCGGCGCGGGCGCGTGTTCCACAACGTGCGCCCGCGCAAGCCGCAGCTCTCGCGCCACTACCGCAACGTCAGCGTGTCGCTCACCTTACATAACCTCCAGGTACGGTTGTTTTAAATTTATTAACGACGAAACGCAAAACTTTCTTTGCCGCTGATGGTAGATCACGATAGGGCCGAAGGTGGCGGCTCACTTCACCCGGCATTTTTAAATACGGAGGAACTGGCTATCTTATCTTTAAACGCTCACGTTCGTCCAGTCAGCAGCTGAGGTTACCCCGTGAAAGGCCTAAAGAAGTGTCTGTATTCGGGTTGGTTTCAACGATTCATGCATGTGCTGCATATTTTATTTTATTTTTTATTATTCATAGCTCGGCAAATGACTCCACTCCACCTGATGTTAAGTGGAAACGGAGTCCAGACGCTTGCGTCCTGTCCTTGGACAACTGTTATATATATTATTATTTATATTTGCAGGCGATGCTGCGTACTTTGCTATACATTTATTTAAGACGCATGTCATTTAGGCCTTAGCTGTCGTTCTAGCGGCACTGTTGTGCTCAGGCCGTGACTTTGGTTACTCCTGGTCCCAGATCATCTTGGCCGCATAGAGGAAAAGTAAAGTTTTTAGTAGGTATTCCAATCTTCCCCCTCGAAGGGGTCAGCAGAAAGTACCAATTAACCATCTCTTCCGGCGCAGTGGCATGCGTAATGCATTTTATCCTGGTTAAAAAAACCTCAATCAAAGTCAAAGTCATTTTTATTAAGGGGGTGCAGCGCGGAATTTCGAAAATTTACGTGTTTTAAAGTCACTGGTGCTAGGCGCTGAATAGGTCTTATACATTAAAAAGACTAGTGTAGGTTAGCTTGATCCTTTCACAAGGCCATGGTTGTCTTGGAATTTGAAACAAATACCCAGAAACAGCATAAACAATACGTAGAAGTAATGATATCTAAAAACTTATTTCTTCAGAAACTTTGTAAATATAGCACAAATAAACAATGATCCGACATCAAAATGTTTGTATTGATATTCCGCAGGCCACTGTTGTCTTATTTTTCAATTAAAAAATATGAATATGAAAATATTAAGACTTTTATTATTTTTTACCCAAACGCCTATGATTTTACGAAAGTAAACATTGCTCTAATTAAGTCACCAGCCTACTCTGTACAGATATGAGTGTGCGTGCGTATTCGTAGTCGTGCGCCGTTGTCACCCCACTGCCACGCGCCGCTCGCTCGCTATTATAAAGAAACTTGAAACTCGCAGTTCTGCGTCCGCGCTGCACCCCCTTAATTTAAATAAACTTAACGAAAAGCTATTTTAAATCGTCCAAACATTTTTACCAACTTGCCATTCAGATGTCTATCTTTTGACTGTTAATATGTCATAATGATAATGTGGTAATCGTCAGGTGTTCTACTGGTCGTCGTCGTCGATGCAGCGCGGCATCGAGATGCTGTGCGCGCGCGTGACCTGCGGCTCCAAGCACCGCCTGATGCTGCTGCCCAACAGCGACGGCCTGCTGCGGAGACCCAGGGCGTCCTGGACCACGGTGTACATGAACTGCGACCTCAACACCGCTGAGATATGGCTCAAGACCACCGCGCCCGCCGACAAGGACGAGGTAACTTAGCTTATTCATTCTTTTTAGGCTCTTCCACCAACATTTTATTCCTACATAAGAGAGACGTTATAAGAGAAGTATCAGACCTACCTGCCCAAGTAAAACCAGCACAGGGGACCATCCTTTTTTTTTTGGAGAGATTTTGTTGATTGCCTCTGTGCATTTTCAGTGTCACCGGATTTAGGGGACCATCCACGTCAGGTCGCCAAAGTCAGCCAAAGCGCATTCTTCCAATACTTATCTCACTAGTGTTACAAGACAGTTACCCCACGGAGACATAGATCTTTACAGAGTCCGTGATGACAAAGGGACTCACAT
>OY720030.1:1619317-1672655 GCA_963082485.1 Eudonia mercurella | reverse complement strand
AACGGGACAAGAAGGATAAAGATGATGTGGAGAAGATGAAGGTTTGACAAGTCCCTCCTCTTTGACAAATTTTGTTTTAGGTTAGTTTTTAAGAGGTCGAGCGCGCGAATACCAGACACAATAGAATTTTAATTGTTATCGGCCACCTGGTGATCGATCGACGCTCAAGGGGTTACGAGAAACGCCATACGTCTCTGCATGTAAGTATATAAACTTAATATCTAAGTGAAATCAAGAATGATGTGTTACTCATAATAGAACACAATCATAACTTTACCGAATATGTATTGTATAATAATGATTAATGTAAGTGTTTAAATGAATACAAAAGTCCTGCTCAGGAGACAAGCCACGTCAAGACTTAATGTCAGATATTGTCCCACTGAAGCGCATTTATTCTTCAGCATGCACACCATGGTGATTTTTTTCCATTGGTTTTCGAATTTCTGTCAAAGGGATTGAGTTTATAACATGGTGTCCATTACGTTGCTAGGGTTAATAAGGTTGAACCCACAAATCTCATGTTTTCGTCCATGACCGAAGTATACATAAAACATCCAATAAAACTATTTAAACTATCATGGTCACTTGCACTAGAGTAATGCGCAATGACCACGTAATTACACAATTAATTCCGTGCTCATGGCGCATGCAACTGTGCCGTAATATCGGATACTCACAAGTGATAAATATGGTAAGAATTCAATCCAATAAAAGTTGTTTTGCCAATTAATTAAAGTTTTGATTCCCTACACTACCAGGAGCGTGCGGAGAAAAACAAATTGTTCATCTACATCAAGATACCGGAAGTGCCCGTGCGCGTGTCCTACAAGGGCAGCAAGGAAAAGAATCTAGAGGATGTGCGCGACCTGCCGCTGGTGTTGCCCACGCTGGAGTACCACAACGTCACGTGGACCTGGCTCGACCTGCTGCTGGCCACCAAGAGCGACACCAGGAGGTAAGGCTGACCGAATCGATTATTAAGGCTAAACCTACCAACAGAAGCGGCACAGTCAGTGTCTAAATCGCAATGAGTCTCCAGGCCAGCTCTAGGCCAGAGCCACATTACGTGGAAATTCCGTCGTGGTAAAGTCGAGCCGTCCGCTACGAACAACCTATCTTCCGCGCAGTGTGTCCGATGACAGCAAATTATATTATACTAGCTGTGCTCCGCGGTTTTACCCGCGTTAAAAAGTATTTTCCCGTTTTTGCAACATTTTTCATTGTTGCTCCACTCCTAATTGTCATAGCGTGATGTAATATAGCCTATAGCCTTCCTCAATAAATGGACTATTCATCACAAATATAATTTTTCAATTCGAACCAGTAGTTCCTGAGATTAGCGCGTTCAACCAAACAAACAAACAAACAAACTCTTCAGCTTTATAATATTAAGTATACATAGATTTATATTTCACGACCTCCGTAGCCAAGTGGCTTGCACGCCGGACTTAGGGCGGCGCTAACCACGGACCCTGCAAAGGGTTCGAAACGTCAGGATAAACATTAAAAATTAATGTGTAAAATAAACGCGAGTAGATCCGTAAAAGTTGTTTCATTTCAATGGCTATGCTAACAACAAGTCTCGTATGTGATGTTGTCTAATATGCAATGAAATATATTGACGTTCCGCCGCGCATCTTCTGCACCGGAATTTCCTTGTGATGTGGCCCTGGCCTCAAGCCACGTGTGTCGGTGGCAGGGTGATTCTGTCGCAGGCCATCCGGCAGAAGCTGCAGCTGCACCGGCGCGCCGCCGCCGCGCCCGAGCCGCACGAGGAAGACAAGGCGCGCCTGCTGCTCGGCGAGCGGACCGTGAGATTATATTTTTTTTTTTAGTTGATAGCTTTGTGCAGTTAGCACATTTAGCCAGTCTCAAAGAAATTTTTATTAATAACTAGCTGACCGGCGGACTTCGTACCGCTTTGACAGTTAACGTTTTCATGACAACAAAACAAACAAATCATTCGTCTGCTTAAGAACACCCGTATCCCATGATGGACCCCTATAGCAGCGCCACCTACCAGGTCCAATTGTAAATCTAAACCATTCTCGAATCCACTTGAACACACACAGAAAAAATTTCATCCAAATCGGTCCAGCCGTTTAGAAGGAGTTTAATAACATACACACGCAAGGAAGATTTTTATATATATAAATATAAAAATCTTTAATTATAAATAAATAAAAAATAAATATATTATATTTTAATTTTTATAATTTTTTAACAATATTTTCTCTCTGTTTTTTATGATGTTTGTATGATTCTATACAAATAGAATAATTCTATACATTAAGACTTATTTCTCTCATAGGTGACTGAAAACAAACCCCAGAAAAAGAGTACGCCGAGCGTCTTCAAGTTCTCAAAATCTTAGTGGACGACTGTCGTCGAACGAACTGCACCTAGCATTTATAGCACCTAGCATTTATAGCAACCAGAACCAAAAATAGACTGCATTAAGATATATAATCGTAAGTTTGTAAGCTGCGTAGACTTTCAGTTTATATTAAGACGTAAATATTTTTTCATAAGCACCATTTTGATAACACTTCGAGAATAAGCGTTTAAAATTCATCAATTAACAATGAAGAAACAAAATTATTCAATATAATTATAACAACTTTATTTTATGTCTACGTTATATAACAACACTGAAACCAATTTTGTTATTGTAATAGTATTATAGACGACGCAATAAGTTATTTAAAATAAATGATGTGTAGTTAAGCAAAAGACTTCCGAAGAAATGTGATAATGAACAAAATAAGGTTAAATGTTCAATTAATTTTTAACGCCAATTTTGTTGCGAACAAATTACAAAAACACAAATGTTGAAAAAATTTCCACGAGCAGGATTTGAACCTGCACCCTTTTGACATTCCGGGTCAGGTGCTCTTCCAATAGAGCTATCGTGGTTCTAACCAGCCCGCCGAAATTATTCAACACTTTTTACTTTAAAAGCCAAAGACGCCCATTCAATGTCAACAACGTGGAACTTTTTTCAACATTTGGGTTTTTTTTAAATAAGGTTACTTGTGAAATACTATAACAGTTCCTGTGAAATGAGTAGGGGAGGCGAACGTTATTAATTGTGTAACTAAGTAGGATATCGTTGATCCCAATATGCGATTAAGTTATTTTTAATGTTATATAATTTAAATACTTTTTTTTTAAGCAATTATTCCAGTTTTTACGCGTTTATATAAAAAAGTAACTGTAGTTTCTTAAATGAATAAGTTTATTCGACAAAAAAGATCTCTATGAATATATTTTTTCTGTAATAACTTGAACTACTTGGTATGACTAGCCAGCCATCATTTAATATGAAAGAGACAAAACTTGTAAATAAGCAATCTGACACAAATTAGGCAGTGAGAGAACTGGCCCTGTATCTATTGTGATGACTTTGTAAAAAGAGAAATCTCACCTACAGATCTTAAATTTATTTAAAGTACCTGTATGACCGAGCTTTGCTCGTTATTTTTTTAATAATGTTTTCCAAAAATGAAGCCTAACTCCCTGCATACTAAATTTCATGAAAATCGTTGGAGCCGTTTCCGAGATCCAGTTTATATACATATATACAAGAATTGCTGTTTAAAGATATTAGATATATATTAAATGTATCGTGTTAAAAATATATTATATAAAAAAATATTATTTTAGGTAACTAAAGTAGAATGATTATGTAGATGGTAAGATGGTAAGGAAAGTAATTGTTTTAAATCCGCAGCCCGATTGTAATTAGTTATCGATTAAATACAATGAATGACAAAAAGACTGTTCCGTATTTGAGATAAATAAAGACATCACCACTTTTGTATATGTTTTGTATATTTTTGTACTTTTTATGGTTATTATTATAACCGAATGACATTAAACGGGTTGCGCAAAATATTTAATTACGATAACTTACCGACTGAGTACTGTTATACGGTTACAATTGGTGTAACTCAGTTCAGAAACGTGAACATTTAAAATCACAAAAATGTGTTCAATTATTTTTTCAATTGGCCTACGAAAAAAATTGTAATTATGTTCTTTTTTTTATTAATCAAGTTAAAGTTTAAAAAGGAACGCTGAGATAAAATACTGACTTGTCCAGATTTTGTTGTGGCTGTCTGTATCTTCGTAATTGTGGATGGATTGTTGGCCGGTTTCGTCTAACTGCCATTTGTTAGAAGTTTATAACTCAGCCGTGCGATTAAAGTATAAATAACGTTCGACGAACGACGAGTGTTGATCGCGAGTTTTATTCGACATTGGATCTCTTTAACGAAAACGAGAATTTATATGACATTAAGCATGCCTTGTGATGACAAACGAGGTGAGTTGCATTTTTATTTTTGTCATAAATACTCTCGTTTTCGTTAAAACCTTCGAATGGTAAATGAAACACGCACTCAGCGCTCGGGATAGAATAGATAATCTATCCCGAGCGCTGAGTGCGTGTCAGTTATCAGTCAGTCATTTACCAGATATAAATTATTTAAATTATGTTAGATTTACTTTCCCAGTTACGTCCTGGCCACGAGTCGGGGCGACCGGCCGGCGACGCGACTAACGATTTCTTAGTACATGGCGTGTGATGCCAATTAACCGCAGTGCGGTGAGCGTTTCGACCGCGCAATGAAGAGAGAATTTGCTATTCGTTTCGCCACCGGTCGCCCCATCTCGTGGCCTTACACTTATGCATATAACAGATCTTAATAATAAATATTAAGTTTTCAATGCTTTGAAAAGTGTACCGAACATAAATGACTCTTTTGATTAAAGTCAGAATTTCGAACAATTATATTACCGTTAACAGAATACTCCTGTTTGCACAGTTGGTATACGTTAACACAGACCTTTAGAGGCAGTTGATACTTCATAGATAGTTATTACTCGCTACACCTCAAAATGTAACTCATATGTATACTTTTATAATTAAAATTAAATTAATTATATTACAAATTGTACTGTATATTTTTTCTTTTTTCTATAATAATATATGTCTTCTCTTTTTCCCGCCAATTAAGTATTACGCATTTTAAGTGGTAAATAGTTGTTAATCTAAAAATCATCAAGTTATTTAAAAAAATAATTTTATTTATAAGATTTAAGTTTATAGACCGGGGTTTACTTTGAATCGAGTGTAACGTTAATTACAGCTATACTAGGTTCGACTATCTCAGGGTATACCCCCCCCTTCCCCCGAATTGTGGGAGTTGGGGGGAGAGTAACACAACCATTCGGGAGGAACTCGGAAATGACTTTTTCCTAGCATTAAAAAAAATAAAAAGAAGGTTTACTACTAGGATCATACTGTTGAATTGTATGTAACACATAACATTTAAGATCTCCTGTTCTTTTTTAGATTTACTTTCCACTTGATGCAAAGTAACATCCATTCTATTGTTAGTAATTATTTAAAAAAAATCATAGATGCTCAGAATTAAGTATTTCACTCAACGAACTTCATACGGAAATCAAACTAAAAACTTACCTTTTTTCTTCTACCACCCTACCCTTTCTTACCCTAGGTACTCCGCATACATTTTAATACTTATAAGTTGATGTAAGTCTATCTTTTCGAAAAAGTAAAAAAAAACTACATTAATAATCTTAAACTAATTACCGCGACTCCATAAAGCACTTTAAAAACGTAGTATTTGTAAAAATAATAATTAACTAAGAATTTTGTACAAAGTGTTATTTTTTTATATAATCTCTAAGTTTAATTTGTAGTAAACTATCAATCTGTTATTTAATAAAATATTTTAATATCAAATCGGTGTTTGTGTTTAAAAAATATGAATTAAGTCTTTGTATTAAATTATTGCTTTCATAACTACAAGTTTACTTTCATAAATATTGTGCAGTCGCAGTGCTTCTTCCGCTTTAATTGGAACTGATACGTCTGATGTGTGGTTGTCAATACCGACTGTCGAGTAGAGTATTCATACAAAGATACTTTAAATTAACAAGTGATTACTAGCGCAGAATCACTACGAATTTACGCACGCATTGTCACTGCTCGTCTCCCGCTTACCGGGAAAACGAAGGAAAACCCACCGCTTGTTTTCCGAACTTATTCCCTGCAGTTACCTCACCAGCCTTCAGTCTCGCGCCAAACGTCGTGCGGAGCGCACGCCACCCCTCACCGCGTCCGACACGAAAACGAACTCGTATGCGAACGAACATGAGGTAGAATTATGTAATTTTAAAATAGTGCATCTCATTATTTTTTATATTTCTTGTGAAGTGTAAATTTTTAGTGTTCTGACAATGGCGTTGTTGTTCTGTGTATTATTGTGCGCGTGCGCCGGTGCTCTAGGTTTTAACGTGGACATACCCTCAAGGGTTGTTTATAAGGGAAACCACCAGTCTATGTTTGGATTCACAGTCCAGTCTCACGTTGATGGCGATAGAAAAATGTAAGTAATAGTAATTTTAAATTTTTTTTAAGTACCTGAATATACTGTTTTCTTGAGCGCTGACGATGAATGATTTCAATGTCTTATTAGTCATACTTGTGTTGTGGCATAAGAAGTATTTTATAGACTGACGTAAGATTGTGGAATTTGTGTGTGGAAACAGCTTTTATTGTTTTTGTCATAAGGATTAAAACTTTAAATTAGTAGTCGTAATGTTATGTTATTCCTAACAAGTTTTTCTTGCGTGCATTTACAAGGCTAAAATAACGAGTATAAGTTTATTTTATAATACAACGGGGAAGTTCTTGGCTTTTATCGCTGATGGTAAGTGACGTTAAGGCCGAATGTGGAAGTGCTCTACACCCACCCCCCACTACTGAGGAACTCTATTTTATTTCAAGCGGCAACGTTTGACTGGAGGGTGGTTACTAGAAAGGCGGACTTAAAGCTAATCACATGGTCAACCAAACCGAGTACAATAATGTTCTTCTGGCGGTCGAACCAAAGATTTCTTGGTCTGAGATCAATTTTTAATATACATAAAATAATATTAAAGCTGTGAATGAACTTCTATGTTTTATGACCCTGATCAGCCACATAAGGTCAAAACATAATTTTTACGAGCATCGAGTGCCAATAATTATTCAACGCATGACATCACCACCTCGAGGAAGTTGAAGAGTGTGAATTTTAGCGGCTGACTCGCGAGATAAGTCACCGGCCGTGAGTAAGGCGAAGGATTCGGCGAACCAATACTTGACTTATGTAGCAATGATGTCAAGCCAAGGCATTAAATTCAAATGGCTTCATATAATTTCAAAACTTCGAATGAAATTAAATCTGTATTGTTTTGTAAAACTTACGCGAACATAACAAATTGGAATTAATCACTTTACGGATTTACTTGCGTTTGTTTAACATATTTATTTAGTCGTAATTTTAAATGACAGTATAAAATAATATAAAAAATAAAGGGTTGTTCCAAACACGAGTAGATAATACGTATCTGTAACTGCTGCTCTCTTTTTTGGCAGATAGGGAGTTCAATGTTAACTCATTTTTATCTTCTTTTAATATTAAGTTCGATTTTAAACAGCAATTACTATTAATTATTTTTGGTATAATCCTTTTGCCTTTCACTACCGTCACCTTTGCTCATCATTATTTGTAGTACATTGTTTTCTGTGTGTATGTTTTGTGTAATAAAGAATATATAAATTTAAAATGTGCACGGTGTACAGTCTCCGAGCATTTGTTATGGTCGCCTATTATGGCATTTACAGCATAACCAGGATTATGATCGGTGGGAAACTTGGTGGCATAAAAGTTTACTAGGTTCGCAAAGTTGCAAATCGTATGGACTAAACGTTTTTTTAAATGTTTTGTACTAACTATATTTTCTACGATAAGGATTACGACAGAAATTTAAATAGCTATTTAAATCTCTGTAATTTCCTTAATCGTAGAAAAGTTTTATTTAATGGGCGTAAGTACACTTCGAGAATTGTTCGCGATATCGAAATGTTTAAACTAGTCGTTGTGTTCGTTTGCGTTAACACCCGTGTTTTGTGATCCCGAGGGAATTGCTTGCTTACGTCATGCACGAGACCTGCCTCCAAAATTAACAAGCATACATAAGGCTGTGCGATCTTAAATGTCCTGCAGTAATTCAGGATTTTCCTTTTTACATAATTATCTAAAAATATTTGAATTTTTCTTATTTATTATTAAATCTAAATTATTTTTACCGTTGGTAATTTTTTTGTATTATTAGCTGTAGATCCCTACTTGGCATTTCAAATCGAAACTAAATATGCATATATATATATGCATTGTTGATTCAAACCGCGATATCTTCACCGCGTACTTTCACGGGAAAACCAACAATATAATTGTTTAGCGTAATGATTGCGTCGATTATATTAATAAAAGGGAATGTCACTTGTCTGTTTGCGGCGCGCCAACAGAGGTCCGCGTCGTTAGGGACCCGCGGCATTAGCCGTTGTGTAAACAAATCGGGCACCTACGTACACTATAGTGGCGCAATCATCAATGTTTACTTTCTCTTGACAATTTATATTGTTAGCACTGTGGCGTTGATAACGCTATTATTGCTAAATTACGAAATCTAGCTACTTGTTTAAGTTGTACTTAGTTATATCCATTAAAGTTTTACTTTATTTTATTTTAACAGACGCCACGTCGCCGTCGTTGGCCGAGCGGTAAAGCGCTGATATCCGGAAGTCTTGGGCTTAATTCCCAGGCCAAAGCACAGAATACTTAATAGCACAGGGCTAAAGTGTGTTTCGTGTTTTTCGATGTATAGTGACATGATGTATAGTGGTTTGTAATCCTGATCAACCATTTTCATCATTGCTTTGTCGCACTATCAAAAAATGGAATTCCCTCCCAACCGACGTATTTCCTACTCCCTATATCATGTTGTCTTAAACTTTAAACGGGTTCTTCACTAACTCGAGTGATGCTTTAAAATTATTATTTTAATGCTATAGCATTTTTTTACAATAGTAAAAAAAAGTACCTATCGGTAATCAAACAAAACTAACATTGGGCTTGTATTATTATATTATTTGATTGTTACATATTTGTTTTGTTTCAAAACTTGTCTTATAAATAAATATAAAATATATGATAGTAAATAATAAATACCTATAATATAAAAAATAAAACAAATAAAAAAACCTTATTAGCATCTGCTAATAAGGTTTTTCAAGCAAAAAAGTGAGGCAGCTTTTTCATGAAATCGCCATCGATTATTAACCTGACTGTACCATTGTATGTAAAAAAATTGAGTGTGTCCTGTTGACGAAAACACAAAAGTGATTTAATTTAAATTTCACTATGTGGACACGCGTAAAAATCTTGGCGTGTCCAGATGACGAAATAATAAGTGATACTAATTTTGAGTTTTACCAACTGGACACACGTGTGTCCAGTCTCTTGTGTCGAGTTAGTGAAGAACCCCTTTAAACGAGTTATGAAGAAGCAACTTGCGGGTAGGCAAGGTAATGAGAGCTAGTGAGGCAGAATCCTGCCACATAACAAGGACACTCTTAAGGTAAGCTTCACACATACGCTCGAGCAACGCAGCCGTAGACCCTTTTTTATATTAAAAGGAGGCAAACGAGCAGGCGGGTCACCTAAGGGGTCACGTGTAGGGTCTCAAGGGTAAACTTACGAACGCGAGTAACATTAACCCGCTCACGGAAACGGACACAACCTGACCTTCTACAGTCTCCTTGTTTGGTGTACCTGCTCTACTAGCTGTCCTCGCATCTGGAATCTGCTACTATTTAACACCAGGCAGAGCAGAGTCATTCGCTTAATCTTTTATGAAAAAGAACCCGCAATGCGCAAACGTGTTCATACTCGTAATAAATAAATGTGCCAATAACCAAAATACATTCCATGCCCTATTACTACAGGGCAATGTTATGAATCTAAAAAAAACAATTAATAAAAGTAGGCACTAGCACCTCCATAATGCTATTTAGATCATAAAATAATATACAGGTATATTGGAGCTACATACATTGATTTATGTTCCAATTATGTAGGTATGTTATACTTCGTAACAAAGAATACTAAATAAACTGCGTTCCATAACTTCTGTTTAACATTTAACATGTGTTTATTGACATTGTCTCGTCATCCCTTTATTATGTTTGACGCCCCACAAACAAAGCGACGCAAAAATTACTTTTTAGGAACCGGAAACACAGCCGCGCGTCACATGCGCCGCACATGCGCGGGCGCATACACCGCCCTTTTTTTACTTTTTTCACCCTTGATTTAGTCGTGAACGAGACTATTTCTGTTGCGTAGGGTGAAACGCCTCTTGATTTATAGTTTTGCTTACAAATAAAGTCTTTTTATGTCATTAGCAGGGGTCGGGTCGCAGCAAGTGGCCCGCTAATGGTGCCGATACGATGCTCGGCTAACGACGACGTGCATGTGGTCAGACCTTTTTCCATCCATCGTTTATCGACGTCTATTGAATTGTAGCTTTATGCATTAGAATGGGTCCTGATCATCTGCTGATGCATGTTTCAGTTTTTTTTTAACAAAACGAGTATATTAGAACCGGTATTCTTGTCTTCATGTTTCTGATGAATTTCGAAATAATTTGAAATATTTAGCCCGACTGTTATAAAAATCTTTGTTTTGTTTTACTTTTCGTTGATAGCTTTGGAAAGGTTATTTTTTTACAAAAATAAATGAAAAAATTAGACTTGAACTTAAAAAAATTAGCATTGCTGACTGCGTTCTTTTATCAGCGGCGCGCGCGTATCGGCCGCATCGCGAGGTATGCGCCGGCGATAACCCGCGACCCTCCTATCTGGCACCCATGTCGCGGTTCACCGGCTCCTCCACTAACCGTTTATTTTTATCTACGGCTTTATTTTTAGAGAGTTCACTGTTTGTGGCAATGTTTCGACAAGCGTCGACACTGCTCACATCTTCTTCGTCACGTTACGGCTACTTTAATAGGAGCGAATAACTTCCTACAATATTTTTTAACCCTAGTATACTCTTCTCCAAAAGCTCCATATTATGGTAATCTATCTTATTAATTCATACACAAATGGTTTTGTTGTAATATGTAATGTTAATCGGAAAAATTTACTAGACCTGCCGCTAAGTTTTATATACAGAACAAGAAAATGATTTTATTTTTTCAAGAGATTTTTTTAAAAAAACCATCAAGTTACAATGAAAACGCTCTTCTGTCCATTGAGCCGCGGAAGCTGATTGCTGATTAGCCCAAACCCGAACCCGGCGCGGAGTGCGGAGTCCCGAGCTCACTCGAACAACGGCTGCCTGTGGGGCATTCGGGGAAGTGTCGCCGCGATTGTTGGGACAGGCCTGCTGTTGTGGGCCTGTGGGCTGCTCGACCACAATACCGAATCTGATTCGTTCAATGTGTGTCGACTGAGTATCAACGGGCAGAATCCTCCAAAGCTTTAACTATAGTCACTAACATTAGGTAATTATTATAAATGAGTTGATTGTCAAGTTTTTGAAATTGTGCCAAAATCGGATGCTGAAAAATAAAATGGAACATTGAACGTCTTTTTATTCGTCTTTTGTTAATCGGGTGGAACAACCTACAAATACTTTTCTAAACACATTTGGTGTTTATTTTTAAAGATTAATTTAAAAGTTAAACAACCCTAAATAGATTTTTCTTAAAATTTCGTTTTAGTAGTAGAGTAGTAATATTGTCAACCAAGTACTCACAGATACCTACCCCTGAGTTTGGGTTATATGTAGGTATATTTTGAAAAAAAATATCATTAGGTCTGACTTAACTTAACTGAATCCCTTGGCTGCTGGTGATGTAAATAT
This sequence comes from Eudonia mercurella, assembly GCA_963082485.1. NCBI lineage: Eukaryota > Metazoa > Arthropoda > Insecta > Lepidoptera > Crambidae > Eudonia > Eudonia mercurella. The sequence goes on along the minus strand of OY720030.1, from coordinate 1,660,863 downwards.
ATTCCAAAAACACAAATGTTGAAAAAAATTCCACGAGCAGGATTTGAACCTGCACCCTTCTGACATACCGGGTCAGGTGCTCTTACAATTGAGCTATCGTGATTCTAACCAGCCCGCCGAAATTATTCAACACTATTTACTTTTTTACTTTGAAAGTCAAAGGCGCCTATTCAATGTCAACAACTACCGTCGTTAACATCCGATCATAATATTTTTACCAACACTAAAGATCAGTTAAGAAGTTGGCAAGCTATTTATAAAATGTTATAATTTGTTTCGCAACAAAATTTGCGTTAAAATTATATAAACAAAACAAAAACGTTGACGTGGACCAAGGATATCTTTAAAGTAAATACCCGGTCTAAGTACAATAATGCTCTAGTTATCCCAAAACATAATACGATACGGTTTGAAGGTGGCTTCAAATATCGGGCATCAAAGATCTGGAATAATCTCCCACCACCTTTAAAAAAAATAACTTGTAATTATACTTTTAAAACCCGGTTTAAACTAAACTTACTGGCTCGACAAAAACGTAACTTAGAAGCCACTTTTAAAACTAAAAAAAGGTAATTTTATATAAACGCATATCACAATCTATATGTACACACACACACACGCCCACACACACTCACACACACACACGCACACACACACACATACTCACACACACACATAAAAATGTTTGTTATTTTTCTGTAGGTTTTATTTTTATTTTAAACTAAATCTTAATCTCACAGTTTGATCGTGTCATACTTAGTTAATAATGCAGTTATTGTCACCGCTTACTCCACACTATCTCGGCAAAGACCAGCCCGAGCACAGGGATAAATTGAAAAACAGCGCCGCGGGCACATATATTATGTGAGCGCAGCAAACGCTGAATTTACCCCTTTTGTCCTCCGAAAATTACATTATATAATAAGTGATAGGTACCTTAACAAAATAATAGAAATAGTTTAAATTGATCTTAAAAATGTTAACGTTACCTACTTATTTGTTTTTTTTTACTGCAAATTATTTATTTTTTTCATAATGTGTATTTTTTGGTACGGCAATAAATTGAATTTTTATTTTATTTTTTTATTTTTTTAAAAACATTAGTGGCTATTTAGCCTATTTTGAAAATTTGGGGATCAAACATTAATGAAAGTATTTAAACTGTTTTTAAAGCGGTTGGTGAATTTTCGCCGCGCGCCTGCGCCCGCGCCGACGCATTCTCCGTGACCTCATTTCAATATGGCGTCGCGGACGACCTCACGACTTCGCGTTTGCTTTACACGCTCAGTATAAACAATGTCGGTGTTGAAACACGTAATGTTTTTCAATACTTTTGCTCTAGGTCAGCGATGTATTTGCGTCAATATGTCTTACAAAGTATGTTTCGGAGAAAGCTTTGTACTTTCTTCGTCCTGAAATTCAATTCTACTAATGAAGATTTGTAATGTAGAGCCCGATGGAGCAGTGATTTGAGCGTTCTTACGAGTTAAGCAAGTTTCGCAACCTCGATTTAGGACGGGTGATCAAAATAAAATAGTTTTACTCCTCCGTTCTTCGGAAGACACATTCGCAGTTTGGTCTTGGTTGTTCTGTCGTCAAAATCCATAGTCGCGTTGGGCCAGTGTGAGTTATGTCTCGATTTACCTATGATAGCATATGGGGAGATCTATTGGGTAAAGCCTGAGCCCAGCAGTAAGTAACATTTTGGAGATGAGTCCTAAACTAGAGTCACGTCCTACACATTCTGCGGAACTGATGTCGACTGTGAATCTGATTCAACCTTTATACAACACTATCTTATCAACATATGTAAATAATCAAAGTAAAACACACATTAATTGTATGACACGTCGCATACACTCCAAGGTCGACATAATTAAACAAAACTGGCGAATGCTGATGTCCGCCCTGCACGCGCACGCGCAGATCCGCCCCAATCAAGTTCAAGGCAGTGTAACAACTAAAACTAATTTGTATTTTTTGTATTCGCATAATTCTATATATAAGAAAGTATTATTCAAGAACATATTTTTAAAATGTAGTGTCTAGAAAAATAATAAAAAAATTTATAAACTTCGTGTCTTGTAAGTAATTAAGTCTCAAAAAAACTACAAAAAACTTATTAAAAAAGGTTATAAAAAAAACTTTTTTTTCAGTTTCTATAAAACAAAATGAATAAATATTATTAAAAAACTATTTTTTTTTTCAGTTTCAATAAAGCAAAATGAATAAAGAGTTAAATAAGACTTTTCAAAATTAGATTTTCACTATTAGAGTCCCAGTACAGAAACTCGTACACATTTTGTAAATCGCCTTCTGCCCGCAAGTTACTGTAAGTTGTGGCACTTTTTAATTTGGTGTTCTGTTAATTGGTGCTCGTTTCACGTAATTAAGCGACGCTAATTGAGATATGACTTTGAACTTGGCAATTTCGACGTGGAAACGAAGTTGTTGTTTAATTAAATAATTCCTTATTTTTTATTATTCTTAGCTACCACTTTAGAATGACAATGCATGTACAATATACGTAGATACATCTTCTTATTGGTTTATGATTATAATGTAAATGTAGAGAATGCTCTTGAAAAATTGTTAATATGAAATCTGTATAGAAATAATAATTGCAACACTGGAAATTATCGTTGAATAAATGTGTCCTTACAATCTACCTAGTGTAGGTAGACACATCAAATCATGGGAAAAAATTAGCATATATTTGTGTTTTTGTAAAATTATAATATTCAACCATTTTGAGTATTAATTTTATTTTTTTCTAAAATATATAACATAATTTATATCTATGTCTCATTAATGCCTCATTAATTAATGCTAACTTGAAATACGTCACGCACTCGTAATCTCAATTTTTCAAAGAATCTCAGTTTCGTCACTTTCATGAACAGTCACTTCAGAGGAACGCGATGAGGAAAACACCTAGAGGTGTTTTCCTTGTGTTGTAGACAATGATGACGATAACGCATACGGTGTCGCAGACTTCTCAAAACCGCAATTAGGTCGGGGGGCTATGAAACATCTCTTACAAGTACCTACTTGGCCAATGAATCCGCTCTGTTATATGAACGTCGCGTCGACCGGTGACGCGCTGCGCCGTCGTTTATTAGGAGAATCAGTGGCCGCATGCTTTGAAATCCTCATGAATCAAGAGGCTCAATTAACAAACCATATGTGTACCTAACCTTAGTTAAAGTTTTACGAATTCATGACCTGAATTTTGTAAGAAACATCTTTTTTCTGCATGGAAAATTTCATCTAAGACACTTTTAAAGTTTCTTATTCTAATTGATATGGTTAACACTGCATAAAGCAAACTCTTTAGCATCTACCAATAGGTGTTTAACTATGCAGTACATTTGAAATACAGTAACGTTTGGATCGGGGTTCCTATACCGGCCGTGGTGACGGACTGGCTCAGACAGCCCGTTTGGTTAAAAGAGTTTAGGTCGACCTTCATTTGTTGAAAATTCTAACGTCACTTTTAAGTGAAAAAGTTATTTACACTTTTCACATTAATATTGCCGCAGAACCCACGCCGGCATCTATAAATTGGCCTATTGCATTGATAATGTACGACCTTATCAAGTCAGTTGCAGCAGTCACTGAGGAAACTATAAATTTCGAACATAACTGCCGATGTCGGCTGTGTCTCATAAAATGCATTAAGTAATAAAAGTAAGTATTTGCGTAGATACGCGTCGTTGTTTTACATTATATGTCAAACATTTATCAAACGTAACTTCAATTGATTGTTGTGAAGCGACTATGTCCGTGAAGTAACCATCTTACTTTATGTAAAAGGAATTTCCATTTTACACCGAATTTAACATTTGTTAACCATATTCAACAAAAAAGTTTAGGATATAAGAAACATAGAGTAAGTGACATAATATAACATAACATAGTCTCATGTAGAAGAGGTGCCTATTTGTGGTAGCAGGTATTGAGATATTTGGTGAATAATAGCAAATTATGTCATCCGTCTCGTACACCCCAGAGAATCTAGTGAGGTATCTACATGGATACGCTTTTGTGATGCCGACCTTACCGTTTGAACAGCAATAAGTTTCTCACCACCCTAAGCTTTATGCCCGATTTAGAGCAGACTGCATTTTCTTTCTTTATGAAAAGCTGAAAATTGTATCGGGTTAAGGCACCAGGTGTTCGCCACTTTAATTGTATCGGGTGAAGGCACCAGTGTTAGCCACTTTAATTCCAGTGTTCGATACATTTTCTTCGTCAAAAATATAATTGAGGAAGGAGGTGGTCTGTATTCAGTATAGTTGCTAAAGTCGAAATCTGTTGCTCACCCCTATTTTTAATAATTAAAGGAAAAACATGTTGATCAAGGTTCCTGTCGAACACTGGTTTGAACAGTTTTATTTTAAAAGGTTTATTTTAAACGGTTTTATTTAGCTGCCCTGTTTATTTATTTGTTTATTTGTTTGGGTCAAATCTAGTAATTGAAATTTGACCCCCTTCCTGTTGACGGATTGATCTGATATTTGACACCTTTAGTTCTGATGATAATATAATTCAATACATTCGGTATCATTGTAAATCCAAGATGGCTGCCGCTACATAATGGCGGGTTATATATTTTATCACTACTACCTCAATATTTATATCAAATGAAAGGGCTTCATTAATAGAATAGTTTTTTATGAAAATAAAATGAAAATCCAATATGGCCGCCAACAAAATGGCAGGTTCATTTTTTCTTTTCACAACCCCTTTAATATGGGTATCAAATAAAAGGTTTTGACTAAATGAATTAAAAAAAGAATAAGAAGTATATGTATATTAAAAACTAAGAAAAGCTTTGGCGGGAAAGTGAAGAGTCACGTCTGCGGTTTTGTTTAATTTTCTAAAATTTGTGTTATGTCAAATATTAATGTGAAATAATGGTGGATTATTAACCGTTAAGTGTTCGTGAGTGTGCATGAGTGTTGGCAAATGAAACAAAACAGTGCAACGTGACTTTTCAAATTCCCTCAAGAAGTCCGCCCGAGGACTTAGTAAAGCCCCACATCTTTACTGAGATACTCGAGGGGTTAGGGGTATATCATTTCTCACTTCTCATTTCTATTATCATTCATCATCATCATACAGGAGAGAAATATTGTTTATTTATGTATTACTTGTAAGAAAAATTACTTTGACACTGGCTAAATGTGCTAATCGCACGAAGCCATCAACTAAATAAAAAAATAAAAACTAAGAAGTTGAATATAAAAAAAATTGTAAAATTTTTTTTTAAGATCCTTGGGGGAGGCCTTTGTTTAGCAGTGGACGTCTTTTGGCTGAGATGATGATGATGATGATGAAACGGTTTTATTGAAAATAATGATTAAAAAATTACTTATAAAACAATGTACTAAAAGCTAAAAAATAAGTCGGTAGGTCCTAGGTACCTACCAGTCATCACACCACTCTCCTCATAAACCTAGCTAGTAAGGCATTGATTAGACAAAGAAATAAAATCGTTGGGCGTGTGAAATTTCTATCAAGTCAACCGCTATATAATAAAAATGCTATACTTACATATACATATTTTTTATGTTGTAATTTGCAGTAATAAACATGACGAGACATATTAAAGCAGTGGTTTCCCTCTCGGAATTGTGATTGTGACGTGTCGATGAGTCGAATTCTGTGAAGGTGGTGCATTGTTCTCCTTGGCCTGAAATGCGCAGATATAGGCTTGGTAAAATGTCACGACCGCAAAGTGATCTCATTACACAAGTCCCACCTTATTTATATTCGCTTATTTGTAACTACTTTTAGACAGCTATGCTCACCAAATGTGCTTAAAGGGCCTTACTAATAAACAAAGTATAAGCTTGGAATAGATATTTGTGTTTAGTTTCTATCATAACCTTAATTTCAAATAAGAGTAAAAGAGATTGAACACGGATTAACTATTTGTAGTGCTTACGGGAGGCCTTGGAGGCCTATATGTATTTGTACGAGAATATGATCGAATTGTCTAGGTACATCTTCAATTCTGTAGTGTCTAAATTCTTACCATCACGTATGGGCGTCTGGTAGAGATGGGTGTTATTCGTTTCTGCACGATAAGGTGGCCAAATTATCATTTTGTATTTGCTCTTAGTAAAATTAATAACAAGTAAAAAGTAAATAGTGTTGAACAATTTCGGCGGGCTGGTTAGAACTACCATAGCTCAATTGGGAGAGCACCTGACGGGTCAGGTGCTCTCCCAAACACCGGGGTATGTCAGAAGGGTGCAGGTTCAAACCCTGCTCGTGGATATTTTTTAACATTTGTTGTTTTTGTAATTTGTTTCGCAACAAAATTTGCGTTAAAATTATATAAACAAAACAAAAAAAAATTATAAAATTTTAAATGTTGTTGCACTAGAAGTAGAAGAATTTTTATAAGATAAATAAAAGAGATCTCTTTTAGAGATAAGCTCACCCTTGTATATGTTTTTTCATAATGTAATTTAGACTGTAATTTTAATGTACAATAAAGGATTAATTAATTAAAAATAAAGAAAAAAATTAGACTATTTTCTCAAAATTCCTAATGGTAAAGTAAGATTTGATTTGACAGAATTTTAGCGTATTTATTAATGCTACCATTAGCTCTTCTTTTTAAAGATAGTGTTTGTTTTAAGTAGAATAACAAAAAATTGTGAAAATATAAATTAACGTTACATTCATATAATATACGGTAATCAGTTACTGTCAAAGTATTTTGTTGTTGACCCGTAGGCATTACAGAAACCTCGTTTTGCAACATAGTACACATAATCCTATGGAATTGTTGCATGAGATATAACAAATTTCGTACAAGTTAATTAAGTTTCATTTTTATAAAGATTAATTACACCTCGATTCCGTTTGTAAATCACAATTACCGCAGCGGGTGCGTAATGAAATTGTAATTGATTGCTGCCTCTCGATCGCCGCTAAATGCCACTTGCTGGTCCGCCTCTCTCTTAACACGTTAGTATTCGCGATCGGCGTATTTATTATTTTGCAAGAATGCTCTACTATATTATCGCCACTTTCCCTTTCACATCACAGGCTGTCCTCCCCACTGCTGTGGCACGAGCCTTCCCTATGGATGGATAGGGAGGACGGGCCATAAACCACCACGCGGCCCCAGTGCGGATTGATGGTTGTTAGAGACTGCTAATGCTGCAAACACCTTTGTATGCACGGAGGATTTTCTCTTTATTTTGTATAAAGGGCTCATACGGCATATCCGTAGAGCCTAAGGATATACTAAAAACTTGATATTAGTTTTAATATACATGTGTAGTGCTAATAGGTTTCCTTTTTTTTCATAACCACAAATATTCACTAAATTTATTAAATAACAACGCGCATAAGATTTGTCTATCGCACCACGCTGACCCAATACGGTGGGGTTAAACGGCTGCCATCTTTCGACAACCGGGGCCAACGGGGCAACGTGCCTTCCAAAGCACGGACAAGATAAAGATTTTAAGATTGGTTGAATTTGATCACCTATCCGGTAAAAGAGCATTGCGAAATAAACTTAACTTAGGAGAGCGCTACACGAAGTATCAAACTGTTGTGTTGTGCCGTCGAGCTCCTAAAATGTTAATGTTAAATGAACCAACACACTTTATTATTCTACAAAATGAAACCGGTGATTTAATAGGAACTAGTTTGGTGTTTTGAGCTTACTTGTCATCATTTATTTTTAAGAAGTATTTTACGATTCCGCCTTCCGGTTCTGCTTCAAGGCCACATGCGGCATCCAGCAGTAAAGTCAAGTAAATTGTGACACAAACATTTCTACTTATTATTACCGTAATAGTTTTCTTTAAAAATGTTTGCTTCTAATAAAAATATGTTCATAAGGAAATGTCAGAAAGTAAGATCGATTAGATACATAATGATGATCTCATCTGTATTTCACACAAAGGAAAATCATAACCGACGATCGATGTAGTTACTGTTTTAAGTAAAATATAATGTTCGTGTGTTGCTTTCCGTGACCCAGGTGTGTCGCAAGATGTTCTAAGTGGATGTTATTAATCGGAATAGCGATTAGTAATGTATGTAGCGTTATGTCACTGCCCGGTGCAGCGGTGCGCGCGCGCGCAGCGTCAACACGCGTGAGTCAAGGTGAGGCAGGTGACGCGCCGCCGCTTTACGAAAGGCGCAGTACGCATGCCGCATCGGCAACCTACCCTTTTTAAAAGACATTTTGATAGGTCGTTTATAAATACACCGTTCCTTTGAATGGCAACAAACGATAATGTGCATTTTTAACCATTTTTTGGCAACAATAAACATTTACTAAAATTTCATAAATAAATGGCTATAAATAAATAAATAACGATATCATGGGTTGGTATTCATCCCTCGAGGACTCATCCCACGAATAAATTTTTCCTCACTCATCCCATTTCTATTCCTTACTCAACCCACAGGAATATTTTGATTTTTTATTCCTTATTCATCCCATGAATCATTACATACAACAGTTCATAATAATATTTTATACAATATGTATATAGACGAGAAAGTTTTGATTAGCGACAGCCACATTCAGCGAATCTAATAAGCGCGAAGGCATAAGATTGCGCCATATTATAACCAAAAGCTCGCACACTTCCTATATTAGTATAGCGAATTTTTTTTTGAACAATGCACAATGATGCGTTGCTCGCTACACATGTCTCGTTTTGTCTTAGGGTGCAGACAAACAATGCTGTCCAAATTCGGCTAAAGGCCGATGGATTTGAAGCGTGTACAGCTAACGCCAAAAAGAGAACAACACTTTTTTTTGAGGCTCTATGTTCATCGCAACAAGAGTCACTATAAAATGAATGTACATATGATTGCCTTTGTACAATGACAGAGAGACAGAGACAGCGGATGTGCCGGACGCCAGATGCCGCGGCGCGTCGCCCCGCGCTGCCTTTGTATGCGCATGCGCAGCCAGGCGGCGGCGGAAGCGCACATTCGACCATTCGACGGAAGGGCCATAAAATACAATATAATTGTTATTAAAATACAATTATGAGTCTCATCGCCTTTTAATGATAGATAAACGCTTTATAATTAATATGCGTCACAGTCAACGCGCTTGTTTAAACCTTATAAATCAGTGACTATCGACGACCACCCTCAACGTTTAGTTATTCGTTGTTAATACACAATTTATATATTTTTTATATATTGAGACTCAAACTTATATTGGAAATACTCGTAGCTAAAAATATTTATTTAAAAAAAATAGTTTATTAATAAATCTATATAATTAATTTGATCATAATAATTAAATAAATAAAACTTGAGATAAGCAAAATGAGAACGTATATACAGATGTGTCTCGAAACCATGACCTTTCGCAAGGGCTAGGTCAACTTCATGATCAATCATCTTTAATATGCGCAATTCAATTGCTCTGGTTTTCCTGTTGAACATGACGCGCCATGCGTAAGTACTCTCCAGAAACCACAAGACAAATAAATAAGTACGTCTTCGCACAACTTAGGTAGCTACAGATTACTTCAATGCAAACTAGAACGGGGTTCAAGAATCAGTTGACCTGAATTCATTGAATTATAAGATAAACTCTATCTGTCTGTTATTGTTATTAGAATTTAATTAAATAAACAATTATCGTCGATTAATAATCATTGTACAAATACAAGACATAATAATTATGATTCATGATTTTGTTTAAATGAAAGTAAGTATTTGATATTCTTTTTATTAAATTATGAAAAAGGTAGAGTAAGTATATAGCGATCACGTAGTAGCTGTGTGTAGCGCTGTGTAGTAGTAGTTGATTTGCAAATTGACATTTCGAAATGTCACGCACGCCATGCCCCATGGATTTTCCGGGTGACGAATTCTATGTGTTAGTACCTACGTCATGGCATATGTTATTTAACTGAGGTTTAGGGACGGTGCTTATGGCAGTCTTATTGGGTACAAAATAGGCACGTAATAAAAGCTACTTCAAAACCTCCGAATAGAGTTTAATTCACCATTCAATCATTATAACGATGTGATGGTCTAGTGATAAGACTACCTGTCTCAGACCCAGAGGACACGGGTTCAATTTTAGGAAGTAGTAGCCATTTATGCCAGCTTAACTAGCTTAGATACCCATTTTATCTAATATGTCGCCAAGGCGTCAATTTTAGAAGCATTTAAGTTATGTCACAAAAATTTATAAACAAACTTCGCTGTATACTTGATATAAACAAATGATTATTGATTATTACATTATTGATGTTGTGTGCCGTTCAGTTCCGTTAGAGATAGGAAGCCAGTTCCTCAGTACTTGAAATTCCGGGTGAAGTGCGCTTTCACCTTCGCCTTATCATAACACATCAGGTGAGATGAAAGGCCAAGTGCTTACTTGTAGATTTGGAAAAAAAAAACGGTTTGTGGAGCATTCCCAGCGCTCGCCACCCGCGGGTCCGACCATATGGCGGCGCGTGGGCGTGGGCGGCCGGTGACGTCAGCCCATTCACCGACCGCGCTAGCTGCGCCTGCGCTTATTTGGCGCTGACAACATAGTATGTCTAAGGCGCTCCGCAGACAAAGTAAGAAACATGAAGAAACTATGAACTCTTCAATAGTTTTCGTTAAAGGTTGCCAGTTGCAGTAACAGTTTACGGTTGCCGCAATTCTTAATAAACTTTTCAAATACATAGTCAATCATCAGCGTTTGCCTGCTGGTGACACACCTAGTACAAATATAGTAGTCACTACAGCAGCACTGCAGTGCAGCTGCAGCAACTGAAAACTGTGGTCGATCATCGAAACTTGCAACTTAAGATTTTTTTATTGGTTTGCAAAACTGAAATGATGATAAATAACATGCTTAGAAACATATACAGTGTGGTTATTTGAATATAATCTTAAGTATTCCATTTTAAGTTTCTACGTCTGTAAAGTTGCTCTATCTGCGGAGCGCCTAATACGACTTATGTTACGCGCAGAAGGTCGACATGATTAATTAAGCTAATGAGTAGGTATATTAAGATCTGAGGAATGTGGTGCTCACTACTTTCAAACATGCTTTTTGAAACAATCTTAATTCAGCGTGGTAGCTGGACGGATAGATGCTCGAGTTGAATACGCGAGAAATCGTGGTTCAATCCCCATAGCTACGTTAGACTAGATATTGGCTTAAAGTTATCATCATCATCAGCTCATTTTATGTCCCCACTGCTGAGGCACGAGACTTCCCTATGGATGGATAGGGAGAACGGGACATAAACCACCACGCAGGCCCAGTGCGGATTGGTGGTTGTTAACAACTGCTAATACAGCCGGGACCAACGGCTTTACGTGCCTTCCGAAGCACGGAGGAGCTCGAGATGATTTATTTTTAGTCACCCATCCGATGAACGACCTTTACGAATGTTGCCTAACCTCAGCACTCGCAGTTCACTGCGCTATCGAGCTCCTCAAAAAAGTTATGACTAAAAAAAAAGTATTAGTTTTTCTAGTGTCTTATAAAAAATGGTATTTTATTTTATCAAACAGTTTATTTGTACACAAACATACGTTTAAATAAATAGGTTAATGCAAATGCACTATAGTGTGCTATAGTAGTACAAGGTCACTGCTTGTTCCAGTATGAAATAAACGCGATCAGTCCCCTAAATTGTATTTCATTTCAGTGTGTTGTAAGAATAAGACATAAAGCGTTTTCCCATCTCAAGGCACGTGCTGCGTGCGGTGATTAACTAGTGGCTGAGATAAATCATCGCTAGTCACCGCGCGGGCCCAGTGACCGCGTGATGACTAACATGTGTTGGTTTATTAACATTATGTGACAAACTGAATCATTGTTTATTACAACATACGTTAAGCATTTAGTTAGCTCACCCATCTAACTGAACGTGTCAGCATGGGAATTTCAAATCTAAAAAAGTGAAGTCAGAAGGAATAGAAAGAAAACAGTAGAAAATATCAAACGGTTTACTTTACTTTAATTTGGGTAATTTGTGTCGCATTTTAGCAATAAATATATACTAGGGTCACATTTTATCAACTGAAAATATTTTGAGGATAAATTTAACAACATATATAAACTATTTTTATGAAAAAACCTTAAATTTTTATACGCTAGTTTTCAAGAAAACGCCAAAAGACATTTCGATTAAAAAGAAAAATAAAGCACTTTCGGTAGTTTCAATTCAAAGGAGCCGAAACAGAGAGGCCGCAATGCCTTCACCGCTTACACGTGCCCCTAGTTTCATTCAAAAAAACCGACAGAGAGGCCGCTCTTAAAAATATTACAATTTTTGTGTCATGAAAAGTTAAAAAAAAACTACCCTGAATTAATTTTTTAATGCTAGGGCCTTATTTCTCTGACATAATTAGATGTTTTGTCAAAATATTTGCAGTTGATAAAAAGTGACCTTATATTAGAAATCCTTTATAAAAATATTGATTGTTAAATTGCTTCAACGAGTTAGTGAGAGAGAGAGTTGTCTTCGAGCCATTTAATTTTCGATATCAAATCAATCTCGAATGCCCCGCAGAATCCAGTACCTAAGTACAAAGACACAATAGCACAAACCAAAGCCTGAGCCTAGTTGTGGGACGTTTACAGATTGATGAAAACATTGATATTGTCTAGACTTCTAGACTCTCTATAGATATTGTCTCTACATATCTATTAAATAGATCACTGAGCTAAGATTTTATTTTGATGTTTGTTTGTCACGAATAAAATCGTAATTATAGTACATAGTCATTGACAGTGGTTATGTCAGTGAGTAGTCACAAAGTTCTAAGAAGTTGTACCAAGGTGAGTGCCCACGCGCACGGCCGGCCGCCATATGGCCTGTTGTCGTCACTCGTGGCAAAGCCGCTCGCACAACAAACGATACCTTTGCTACGAGGCATGCCGATTAAGGCACCGATTAGGATTAACTTGTAACTAATACTGTTAAAAGGAGCTAAATAGTTCGACTGTTGCTTGCTAATGTAGCAAACATGTTAATGACTTTTTCTCGAGATATGTTATCGCGAATTCCTACGAACAGCACTCGCCACGCAACTTTTATTTTTGGTACTCAACTGGAAAACGTTTGATATTCGTGTCACCTGTTAGAATAATCAATAGCAAAGAAATTAGCTATTTTAACCCTTTTTTATGATTAGGAAAAACGCTGTCTTTAACATACATTGCGACCAGAGGCGGCCAATGGTTCTGTGGGACGAAGAAGCTCTCTCTCTCTCAGCCACGAGAAGTTAGGGAGAGGGGAGCATTGCCCACTAAATAAGACTTTCAGAAATAATTATTACTTACCTCAACTAATGAAATTATGCTCTACAAAATATAGGCCATGCGAACTATTGATAGTCCGGCATAATAAATTTTGCGTCTGTCAATGTTAAAATGTTTATTATCTGAAATTATAATTAAGTATCTAGCTGAAAAGTAGTCGTTCCTAGCGTGAAGGCGTGAAGGCTTGTGTGGAAAGATTTCTATGTTGTGTTCTCAAGCTATCCCTGTCACTTCTGTTATACATTTCGCCCTTCTTCGCGAAGTGTCGGTGTAGTGCGAACGGTACAGTTAGTTCGCACGGTGCCAGGGCAGCCGGTGGTCCCGCGAAACCTTACCCGCGTCCACGCACGAAACGCGACACTGCGCCTGCGCATACGGGCGACGAAATAACGGCTCATGCGATGACCGATAGCCTAGCACGAACTACTATCGAAAGAAACGTAAACTTTATGTCATGCTAATACTATGCACGATGTCTGTTAATTGTTAGTTGTTACGGATACTGTTGCGCTGAACCAAGCCAAACCAATTTTCATATAACATTCCTCCTTTAAAATTTCAAAAGATGTTCCGTTGGCTCACTAAGATTACTATGATACTGTAATAAACAAAACAAACGATTAACAATTGTTTTAAATTTTATACATGTGTAGTAAAAAGTAGTAATAAGTCGAACGGTACAAATAGAGATACCTAACCTAAAACTCTAATAAATCTAATTTCAATTTGTAGTTCTGGCAATTTTGTGTACCGGACGAAATATTTCGTAGCGCAAAAATAAGGATCTACATTCTACACACACATAATTATACTCTAACTTTAGCCATTTTTATGTGTTGACTAACAATACAGTTTCATAGATGAAGGGCTGCCTCCGCTTGCTCCCTGCGCACGCGCGTTTATTTTCGTAGATTACGGCGGCGCCGCGGCTCGGGCTGAGGCCGTGAACGTAATTGATTCACCGCGCGGGACGTAAACTGCCCACGTGGGCTCGGTACACTACATGTTTGTAGTAGGTAAATAGTCCTTATACTGTTTCAGTTTTGGGCAATAGCTTTCATCTATACTAATATTATTAGCGCTATGGCGCTGATTAGGGGAGGCCTATGTCCAGCAGTGGACTAAGATGGGCCGATGATGATGATGATGATGATGATACTAATATTATAAAGAGGAACCTTTGTATTTTTGTATGTATGTATGTTTGCAACGAATAAACTCAAAAACTAATGGACCGATTTAAAAAATTCTTTCACCATTAGAATGTTACATTAGCGCTGAGTAACATAGGCTATATTAAAAAAAAAAAATTTTAAAAATTCTAAAAACGACAATTTAATTTTCCAACACAAAATGATTTGTTTGTTTTGTTGTCATGGAAACCATATGGAAACTGTCAAAGCGGTACGAAGTCCGCCGGGTCTGCTACTCATTGATAGATAGATAGAGATAGATAAAACTTATTGCAACACTATAAAACATAACACACATAACATGACACGCCTCAGTGACCGTGTGGTAAAGGGTTCGGCCCGACACCCGAAGGTCCCGGGTTCAATTCCCAGGTCGGGCAAAGTGTGTTTCGGACTTTCCGATGCATAGCCCGGGTTTGTGATCACCAACCCGCATTTGGCGAGCGTGGTGATTAAGCCAATACCCATCAATTGTAGCGATGATTTGATTTCAATGAAGGCCTTTGCCCAGCAGTGGGACAGTATATAGGCTATTTACTTACTACTTTACTTACTTATAAAACATAAACATAAACAAAAAAAATTTACAAAGTTATAGTTTGGCGGTCTTATCGCTTTAAAACGATTTCTTCCAGGCAACCAGTCGGATGGAGAGAGCTAATAAACTGTAACATCAGAGGTGAAACTATTAAAACATACTAGAATAATGTGTATTTTATAAATAAAGCAAAATAATAAAAATAATAATAATGGCATTAGAAATTACATTGATATCAAGTCATCGCTACGCTACGACTGATAAGTATTAGCTGAATCACTATGCTAGCAGAATGCGGTTGATTACAAACCCCCGTATGCATCGAAAAAACACTCAGCAATACCAATAAATTGAACCTTGGATCAGATCTATGACTAAAGCTAAGGACCCAATATTATACATAGTCTATGGCTAAGGTCACCGAAGTTTGAATTGCCTGAAGTGAGGTAGGTAGATCAGGGTGCCAAGTGCGATAAACGAAAACGATTATTATGTTTACGATCTGCAAGTTAAAAAACGAGAACAAATCAGAGAAAGTGAATTCGCGTTCCTAGCAAGAGTATGTACACAGAATTGGTTTCCGATTCGATTGTGTGAATTCGTTTCGGAAACAAAGAGGTCTGAACTCCGTAATCAGCGCATTGGCGGCCGGCTGATAAGTGCGGTGTTAAATGTCAGTGAAAGGTGCAAACGGCTGTCGCTGCGCCCGCATCGTATCTGGAACATGACTATTTACTTTGTTGCATTATCCAGTTTCAATTTAAAGGATAATTTAGCTAATTTAAGATAAAAATAGTAAAATGTACAAATACGAAAGATTTTTTCAAAATTGCCTACAAAATTTGTGTTATAATGATATTAAATACTTACATTAGGTAGTTGGTGTATCATTATTACTTACCTACTGATTAATCTGCAACTAACTACAATAAAATTCCTTTAATTAATAAATAATTTAAAAGTAATACCATTTAAAAAAATAATGTAAAATAAAAACTATTTTGTATCATAGAATCTGTAAACCTACTATTGTTTAGCCATTCTATACAACCATTTTAAAACAATGGTACCGTGTGTTATGTTTACCTAAGTTTACTTATAGGTTTTTTACAACACAATATGTCTACAAACAACGGCTAGTTTCTTTAATAATATGTAATTACATAATAAAAAATTACAGTCATCTGCGTCTTCGCCCGAGTAAATAAACTAGGATCACAAATCAGTAGTCATCACGATGCGCACTGATTTGTTAACAGTGCGGCTACCGTACACGGATTAGGCGGCTCCCGAAGACTTTGTGAAGGTTGTAAATATAAGTCTTAAATAGGTAAGGAGGTTTTATTCTGAGTGTGATGTAGGAAGGGTTTTGGAGAGTATTTAAAAAAAAAAAAAGTTTAGTACCAGATTTGTTGCATCGGCTGTACTTTGAGGCTTTTATTTATTGATGCTGACAGAAAAAAAGTTTAAAATCTAAATATAAAAGGTTTGTTAAGCCTTCACAAAAGTAAATTAAAACACCAGTGCGGCGTAGTGACATTCAAGAAACTATACTTGTAGCCAAAATTGAATAAAAATAATAATAATTGTATGCAGCTGGAACTAAGTACGAAATATTATTACCTATGTTAATTATCGCTTTAAGCATTAAGTCATCACACCACAAATCCGTTGAGTGTGTTTAGGCAGTATGCTTTATACGTAGCTCGCACTATCGCGGGGTGAGGGGGAAGAGTGCGCAGGCGCAGGTGTCGATTGATTTAATTAAAACCAGGCATGCAGCACGCGCCTGGCGATTGCCTTCTCTTCCTGCTTTACCGAATATTTAGGATGCATTTAGCTTCGGGAAATTTTAATTATGTATTCTGTAGTGTAATGAACTTCGTGCCTCGGACGCTTTGGCGGTTTATGAACTATTAACGGACAAGCAGTTAAGTTAACCAGCGACGTTCGCTGTTCACAGATTATAATAAGCTTTGACTTTGTTGATTGAAGTCTTACAGCTGAAATTATGTTGTTTAACAGGTTGACCGCCACCGAGCCCAGACACAACAGAAATTCAATTGTTTGTCGGTCAAATAGCGTTTAAGGTGTTTTTATTTCTACGTTAAAGCTGTGTCACAGAAGGAAGACAATACTGTGGTTAAACGTCCAACTAAAGAGTATATATAGATACACATGCTGACTTATTAAATGATATTGATGAAAGCGACAATAGATTGCTCGTCAAATGTATACTATCACAATACTAGTAAAATATACCACGCCTCCTCCGCTGTAGATTAATCTGTGTACAAAGAAATGGTTAAAACTTTTGAAAGAAACCTATCTCATACAACCTACCTACACCTACCGATAGTTTAGTTAAATAAACTTTAGTAATAGAATTTGCCTAATGTCAAGTGTTTACGGTGGATGTCAATAAGTTGACCTTTGTTATCGCGACCTCCGCTGATGTCAGAGCCAGCTGCTATATCACTGTCAATGTTGATACTACTGTCATATGGTGCTGGTTTGCTTCGGCCATTGCGCAAAGGACCACATCAAGGTGTATGCAACTGCAGCTGCTTTGTGAAAGTAGGTATTGGTTTAATTCCTAGTACTAGACACTAAGGTCTTAGGTAAGTTTGCTAAGGTAACTACCTAGACCTAAAATATAAAGCGCCTGAATTCTTTTTAGCAAGTAAAATTTAAAGTATGATAATGAGACTTAGGAGGAACTCGCAAATTCCGTATCTTCATGCTAATTTGAACTTCATTATTATCATCATCATCATCAGCTAATTTTATGTCCCCACTGCTAGGGCACGAGCCTTCCCTATGGATGGATAGGGAGAACGGGCCATAAACCACCACGCGGCTAGCTCAGTGTGGATTAGTAGTTGTTAACGACTGCTAAAGCAGCCGAGACTAACGACTTTACGTACCTTCCGAAGCACAGAGAAGCTCCAGATGATACATTTTTGGTCACCCATCCGATGACCGGCCTTTGCGAAAGTTGCTTAGCCTTAGCACTCGCAGACCGTGCGCGTTAACCACTGCGCATCAAGCAATTTGATCTTAAGTTTAGTAAAAAGAAAAAATGTGTTTCTTGATTTTGTACTAAAAGGAAAGCGTTGTACTTATACGACGTAGGAACTAACAACTTCTTACTCTAAGTGGAATAACTATAATTTAATTGCGTAGCTGCGCACCACTTTTACGATGCTTAATCAGTTTTATAATTACTTTTAGATCATAAAATCTACTGGCGGCATTGTTTGCACGGCAATATCAAGGGATAATAATTTTATTATTGTTTCAATGCCCTGCAAACATTTATAATTTTGCATGTAATTAATTATTTGTACTTTTGTAGAATACCTAGTAGTAGGTAATTCATTATGTCATACTCGTATTTTAAAATATTAAAAATATGTGCAACAATAAAACCGTTCATGTTACAAAATCTACAGTTATCCAAAGTACGTACAAAGTGGCTAGTCATCATTTCGGTTCATATTATGTTCAAGTTTAGTGTTACGCCAAAGCAGTGAAAACGCGATCTGCCATACATCACGAGCGGCTGCCGCGGTGGTCTCGCGGTGCTCCGTGGCCCGTGGCACAATATAAAGAGATTGCAGAAGGTAAGCTTTATTTAGACGCGCTCGAGCAACGCACACAGACAACCTTTCTCTCGCAACAGCTGGGCTCGGACTGAGGGCCTAGTGTGAGTTTCATTCGCCACTCGATCACGTTAACGAAAACGTGAATTTGCATGGCAAAATTGCAACTCTTCTCGTATGTCGCCAGGAGACGCTGCTTCAATGCCATACTAATTTTCTTTTTCGTAAACGTAACAGAATGAATACGGATAATAAACAAAACTCTTTTCTGGTTAAAGTTACTCGCGTCTGTAGGTTTACTCTTGATACCCTACACGTGACCCCTGGGTGGTGCTAAATGATTGACACTGTCTGAGTGGTAGAGCTACGCTGCGTTGCAGCAAGAAATGGGCCAGCTCGCTCGGCGTAATACGATCCTCTCACAGAATATCGGTGTGAAACAATGGCACTCGTTGCTGTTGTGTTTCGTCCGGTGAGTGAAAGTACCGGAGGCCAATTCCTACTCCCTCCTCAAAATCTAACTCCTTCCTCAAGGCCGGCAACGCATCTTCGATTTCTTTGGTTTTGCGGGTGTCCATGAGCGGCGGCGATTACTTTCCATCAGGTGACCCGCCGGCTCGTTTGCCTCCATTTAATATAAAAAAAACGAACTAGGCACTCTGTTTCAGGCTGTCCCGAGATCCGTGTCCGCGCAACCGGTCTATGTGTGCGTTGCTCAAGCGCGGTATGTATTAAGCTTCCCTTCTGGTTCTCCTTATTTTGTGGCCGTGGTCCGTGGTCCCGCGGTCCCGACACGTCTACCAGGCAGCGGCATCGGTGTGACCATAAATCTCCATAGTTACCGTCGTAAACGCGGTACGGGCGGTACACGAAGCGGAAGCTGGAAGCGGCCGCTTCTAATAAATGATTAAAATAAGTATTGTAAATTAGAAATAACAACTGTAACCACAATAATCAGATGAGATAATCGGTAAGAAAATTATTTAGTATTTATAGTCGTAATGTACAAAAATGAAATGTTACTAAAACTAATGGTTAATTGGTCGTTATTGTGGTCAAATTGTGTACATTGTATGTTTTTGTGATGTTGTTTTGGGTGTGATCTGTCTTTTTACCATAGTGAATAAATAAATAAATAGATAGAAATTACTCTGGCATTTATCTCTATTATATCATAGATAAATGACAAAGGAAAGGGGCTAGAAAAAAAAGCCTACGTTAAAAATAATGAAACCGCTTCAGACTGTCTCTTAAACTACGTCTTAACGCTGCGTTTTAAGCTCTAATTATTTTGTAATCATCCTCAACGGGTGCTGTGTTGATCTTCAGCGGATAAGATACTAAGCCCTTTCGATGACATTTTTTGGGAACACAAACATACAGCGCTACCAGCTTACGGCTATTAAAAACAAAAGAGCTTTATTGCTTCACGATTATATTTTAAATATTATTATAGTTAAACTTTGTCTCTATAATTTGTTTGTAGCGTAGGTATTGGCTTCTTTAGATATGAGATAAGTTTTTACTAGAAATAATCAACCAGCCAAGAAGTTCTAGTGGGAATCGAACTCACGACCTTTGGATAATCGGTCCAATACTCTGACCGCTGAGCTGTTGAGGCCACAGAAGGCTCGTTGAATGTTTCTAGTATAGTTTGTGATTAACGCTGCATGCCAGCGGTATTACGTCACTGTGAAGTTACTACCCTCACAGTCGTAAGAACACTTTTGCAATCGATAAAGACTTAATTCCTTAAAATATTTTTATTATTTTGAACTCTTTAGACATTGTGATAATCGCTTAAGTCATTTAATTACGCTAGTAGAATTAGTGTTTCCAAGTAAGTTATTCTAAGTTCTATTAAAGTGCAGGCCTTAGACATTGCGCTGTATTGCTGTATTTACGATAGCGGAGCAGTTTATGACACAGTTTACCGTTTCCTTACGATCACATCTTGATCTATGATGTGCTTATTGGTTACCAGAAACCCTTTGTACCGGGGTAGGATCACATATTCTGGAGTGATTACTTTTTACTACAACTATGTAGAAGATACAAAACCTTTTTTTATTTGATAAATATTTTATGTAGAAAGTACAAATCTTGACTTTTCTTATTTGATTGATATATATACTACACACATACTTATTCCGACTCACAATCGCAATGTCACTTCACAATGTCTCTTAACTGTATCTTATACCTTTCAAAACAGAACAAAGCAATCCAAGCCATAACATAGCGGCAGAAATACGAATATTTTATAAAAAATTTACAAAGAGATTTATTAATTTCTGAAACCGGTTAAGACAGTCACACTCCAGAAAGTTGTGAATTTTCCATAGTTTTATATACAGTCCAAACATGTAGCTCTGTTAACAGTACCTATTTCTGGTCATGTCACGTCTGTTATGCGAAGGTGTTAAAATGTGAAGTGGCACATGTTTGAGGTCGCGGGTTCGTTGTCTATCCCTTTCATTGTTTCTCATCTCAACTTTCTCCGTCGATTGCCGAAACTAGATCGTTGCAAGGGCCGCGCCTTTTACGGCTTCACGCACGTAATGACGCTCCTCATATCATGACGAGGTTTAGGGTTCCGCCGGAAGCACATAAGGCGAATAGGCTGTACCGTGGCTATGCCTAACATTAAGCTCAATAGTTGGCATGCTCTAATCACTGCTATCTTCTGAGCTTATGAGTAGCCGCGATGAACAATGAAGAACACAAAGACTAGTCTAGATAACTATCTACCATGCACGGCTAAAACCTTAGATAAATGATTGGTCTCGCGCGCTCGACACCAATCATTTATCTATGGCTAAAACATTCATAGTTGTAAAATAAAAATATATAATCATTTCAATATAATTTTGGTATTTTCTTTTAATTTGTTTTTTCCGTTATGATATATTTATTTAAGTTTCTATGTGCTTGCAGAGTGATTTATATAAAGCATGATTGTTATTTGTTACAAAAAGTCTTTTGTGTTTCCTAACATACCTATAAATAAGCAATTTCAAGTGTATCACTTGTATCAGGCCTACCTTTTAAGATTGTGACGCCTTCGCAAATTCGTCCACGCATGGGCCATGTGGCCATGGGGCCCTAATAAAAGCGTCCTACACACGCTTTCACTGCCATTTGCATCGAGATCGGGCCAAATGTGCTTGCGCAACTATTGTCGCCGATGCGTCCGATGTTGTCCGATGTCATCGCGACAGTCTTGTACAAGTAAGGTTTAATAACAAAGGTTGAATCTCTCCTTGGAATTAGCTAGTACGCTTCAGGCGTATATGAAAGTCAACTCATATCACGATACCTATTTAATATGTTTTGAAGGATTTGCGTACACGGTATTTTTTTAGTTAACATAATTTAAAGTTTGTGGTTCATATACCTATGTATTAGCTTTATGTCAGCCCACCCTCAGCCAGCCTGCCGTATATAACAATTCCTTGAAAAACTGATAATGCTATAGTTGCAACTTATAATAGTCAACAACAACAACAATCTTTAGATTTTTTCAAAAAGGAGGAGCTTTTCAAATGTGTTCGCGCATGTCCAACATTTATGCACTGATTTGGATGATTATTGTTTATGTTACTGATCTGCAAACGAGCATTCCTCTATCCATCATATCCTCCTTTCTGCAACTGCATGCTGTGCGCTGTTCTGCTTGTTCTCGCATTGAGGCTTAATATGTCCAGATTTACTCAGATATATAAAAGTATTCAACTTGCTGACCACTAGAACATTCCATTAGTATACGGAGCGATAGTACAATGATACCGCCGCTTCGCATTTGTGCATTAGCAGATTAGTGGCGCGGACTGTCGGCAGGACCCGCATACCGCGCCCCGCTCATTGACGCAATGAGAAGATTGCGCCCGCGCCTCCCGAGAATGACCCTCGCACGCGAACTTACCAACCAACCCTTCGGTCTTATCACCAACACATAAAGTCTATATTCCTGTAAATGCAAGAATTAGCAGCTATACATTATAGTGTGTGAATGGGCTTCTGTTGAATGGCGTGTAGTTGCAAGCAAATAGATAAACATTTGCTAGGTTGATGTGTGAACTTTGTGTTGTGTTTATTGTCCAAGTACGCGGTTATACGAATAGCAGTTGATGGAACGTCAATTGATTTACAAGGTGAAGTGTATCATCGCTGCTTAAAATTGGGTAGTTGATTGTCACTATAGATAAACTTTTTAGCAACAATCAAAACTATAAGCTGTGCTGTGCCCGACAGGATCCATAATTGATCCATTGTAAAAACCTACCATCTTATTGTGTAAACATTACGGAATGCAATAAAGTATTGAGTATTGAGTATTTTTTAAATAGAAACTGTATGGAAATAGAAAGTGTGACCTCTCTATTTTGTTCCGCCAATTTAGTGTTTGTGTAGGTTCCAGAAATTCACGCTTAGGCCTTTTTTTTAATAAACTTGTATTGTAACACTACTGGAGAAAGAAACAGCATTTGCCGAGTTTCTTGCGGTTTCTTCTCGGTACAAGGTATCCACAGCAGGGTTTACGAAGTCATGGCTTTGAATTGACGTTCAAAAAACACTTGTAAAAGTTCATTTTGAATTCTGAATTTAAAAAAAATTTTTGGTCAAATAAAAAATACTTAGGTCAATGTTTAATTTATTTGACGTTCTTGAATTAATTATTGTTGTTGTCAACATCCCTATTGTAAATAAGTGACCGGCAACTACAAATGAGGCTTTCTAATGAAATGAAGCCCGGCAGGCGTCCCCGATTGCGGTGCGTCGTCGTCGGCTCGCGGAGCTTGTCGTGTGATTTATTGTTTTATTGATATCGTGTTTTAGTAACTATTGTAGAGACTATACAATTACAAATGTATACTAAGCACAGTTTCTACGTCATGGTTGACTATCGCTAGGAAATATTTAATGCTGCTCGATGGCGCAGCGGTTTACATATTCGTAGGTATTGCGATTTTGCAATAAATTCATGGCTACGGCCTAATTCTTCCCTGTTTATTGGGGAAGGTTTAACTGAGCCCAGTAGTGGGACCTTTATATATTGATGATAAGCTACTTTATTAACTGAAACAGTGAAACATATTTATAATGGAATAGCTTTTCAATATCGATATGTATAGGTAGGTGGGTTCTAAGGGATAAAATTGGTATATAAATACCAATTTTAAAATGGAAGAAGAATTAACAATGAAATTTAAAAAATAAATTTCATCTGCTCATTGTGTCTGAATATGTTTGGCATGGTAGTCACGTAGGCCGGGCGTACTCTAACGACGGGTCGCGACCATTCAATGCAAAATAATTCAGTCAGCTTATTGGTCGCATAAAGCACGGCTTGTCTAGGGCCTAACAAATTCACGGCGCGTCTTCGCGGACCGCTATTTAGGGCACCTGTCGGCTCTACAAAGCTTGTTTTGCATACTCGAAGAAGGGTGGCGGTACACTTGCGACTTGACTTAATGAATAATTAGACTTAGCTTTTTAAGCTAAGCAGATTACCTGCCTACTTAGTGTACCTAGGTATCATAGGCATACATTTAAAACCGTTTGTTGATATTTTACAATAACGTTTTATTAAATTCCAGAGTATTGTATGTGTGCCATAGTTTTCACAAGCAAGTTTTATAAATAAGCATATTTTATAATTCAAGTTATACTTTGAATTAATTAAATATTATTTAAAAAAATCATAGCTTTTCATATAAAATGTGTAATGGGAGAGATACATTTTATTGCAACAGTTTAGATAGTTATTGATATATCGCCATTCGCTATGTTAAACATTTTTAGAGGAATTAAAATAAATAAATAGTGAGTTTACACCGTCTGATCTTGATTCGATTTTCTCTTCTTCTGACGTTCAACTGTAGCCGGCGCCAACGCTTTCGCAGCCTCCTCTGTTTTGGCCCACCCTTTAGGGTAGATGCGTGCAAGCTGATTGTCCTAATGGTATTGCGAATCTAATCGGTACGCCTAACGCCTAACATGCTACCCTCCTACCTATCTAGGGAGGAGGAGAGAGAAAAAATACTTAACAAGTGATTATAATTTTAATAATATATTGTTGACGAGCAGCTTTCCTAGCCCGTCGCCCGCGTGCGGCGGGTCTATGCGGCTGTCCGCGCGGTGCCATTGCCATGCAAATCGCGGCAATAGTTCCTGTGATAATTCGCTTTAGTTTCACGGACAGACGGACACATTATGTCCCCACGATACCATGAATCTACTTCGAGCGGAGTTGTGGCCTTTTTCATTGCAGCTTAACGAGGAGTGGGGATAAAAGGGGGAAGATATAAAGTAGACAGAATAGTCTTATAAAAAATCTCTCTCTCTAAGTTTGACAGCCTGTAAGTATACTAATAAAAAGTATATGGAATGCCCACTCTTCGGAATTAAGTAGGTAAGTAGGTATTAGATATCATATTATTTGCTATCTCCTCTATGCTATGCTGTGCCCACCAGGGTCCATAATTGATGAAATGATGAGGACCTTCAAAAATTATAATGGTCCGTTTTATGAAAAAGTTTTTGAATTTAATCATTACTAAATAACATTCTCCTTATCTACTAGGTTGAGAGTGAAAAACTCTCGCGTCAGCGAGCGTTACCGGCGCTATGTATATACCTACAACAGAATAGGTGCCGTATTTATTAGATCACTAGTTCACCACTGTACGACTGTATCTATACAGAATACACAAAACAAAATTATCTGGTGAGCCGGTGAGTAGTGTGCCACGGGGCCGAGTGGCGCAATCTTCGCATAACAATTCATTATCTGGCCGTAATTAACATCGCGTTTAGCGCCGAGCCGCCGAGGGCTGTTGCATTTGGAACCGCATCCTGGAATCACTATGGCGATGGAGCTTTCACATTCTTGCATTACAAATGTTTGAGATAAGAAATCGAAGATGTATGTGTGGTTGGTTTTGTCCTTTATCGTCTTTATACCTGTTGAGGACGCCGAGTTTTATTAGTTTAGACATACGTAGCATAAGGGAATTTGATTATTTTGTTATTATTTTGTTTGTAAACTTAATGTAGTAATAAGTACATGTAAAGCGCTAAGTACGATTTGTTAAAGTTAGGTTTGATCTTGTCGAAACACGTCTAAACATGAATTAGCCAATCACGTTAAAGTTCACTTAATTTGTTTGTCTAGTTAGTATGGGATTGGTAATAGTCGCAATATCAACTATGTCAACGCGTCGCTAGTTGCCATACGTCCAAATCGGATATAAGTAGCGCAGTTTTGTATGAGAATCATGTTCAACGTTCAGTATTCAATTGTAACTTAGGAAATAAAGAAGACACTAAATACATCGAAGAAGAGTTTTTATTCAACAAAAATACAGTCCACCACATTATGGTCCATCGAGAAGCCGGATCTCAAGGAATATTTGAAGAAAGAAAATATTCAAGAGAAAATATTCAAGCCTTCGTCGTCTACGGTACTGAATATTTTATCAACGTTTGGAGCTGCTATCAAGACGTCTAGCTACAATCTTCGTTGCCATTAGCCGATCGCAATGGTTGTCACAAGAAATCAAGGTGATATAGCGGAGCTGGAAGAGCAAAGGCGTCAAGAGATGCAACGCGTTGAAATTGAGCGAATACGGCGACTCTCACTGGAAGCACCTGCTTCACCTGCGTCGAGACATGTAGACCAGGGGCAAAGCAAGGCGAATCCAGGGGGCACCATGGTTCATAAGGCTGGTCCCAGTATGGAAGAAAAGGAACGGCGTCGCGTCCCGTCACCGACGCGTTCTGTGCGCTCGCATCGATCTACGGCAAGCGCTACTACGAGAATGCGACTGGCGGAATTAGAAGCCGCTGAGAAGCTAGCGTCCGTAAGAAGAAAGGAATTGGAACTGGAAGCCGATTTAATAAAGAAGAGGTTTGCCGCCGAAGTATCGGCCATTCAAGAGGATGACGATAGCGTCCACGATGAACCGGTTCGACGCGTCTCAAAGGAGGAAGAGCGCCAGCGAGTTGATGAATGGCTACAAGTGCAAGGCAACCAAAAAGAAGATGTTCGACAACTACGCTTCGAAACACCTAGAGAAACAACATCATATACCCCATCACGAACAAGGAGCGGAATCGATCGACTGGCAGAAACTTTAGAGAAGATGGTGCGGCCTAGAACACGAAGTATGGACCTACCTATTTTCTCCGGGGCTATCAACGAGTGGCTACCATTCAAAGCGGCGATGCAAGATAGCACAAGAATGTACAATATATCCGACGCTGAGAACGTACAACGGTTGAGAAGCTGCCTTAAGGGAGAAGCTAGAGACGTCGTGTCAGCACTGCTTCATACGGCCACCAATCCGAACGTCATTATGAGAACATTAGAACAATGCTTCGGACGACCTGAAGTTATCATCGATCGAGCCATGGAAGAGTTAAGGAAGACGCCGAAACCATCATCATCAGCCACTGACCTCAATCAGTTCGCCGTGCGGTTACAAAACACCATCTGCGTATTGAAGACAATCGATCGTCGGGGGTACCTCTACAATCCTCTACTGGCAAGAGAGGTGCTGGATAAGCTGAGCCCGCACATCCGATCACGTTGGTGTGACTACGCTTACGAAAATGAAGGGACGGCGGAACCAGAGATCGTGATGCTTTCGCGATTCTTAATGCAAGAGGCGGACCGAGCGTTGCGATACACATACGCTCCTCCATCAACGAATGCAACGAACATAAGAAGAGAAGTTCGACCTGCTGCAGCAATTGCAATGCCAAGGAAGAAGGCTAACAACGTGTACAACGTGGAAGAAGTGCAAGATTCGTGCCTGAGCTGCGGTCAAGCGCACATACTACATCAATGCCCGAAGTATAAAGAGATGACGACTGAACAGCGATGGGACTTTTTAAAAGAAAAGCAAGTATGTTTCAAGTGCGCTCATCACAAGCACCGGCGGAGCAGCTGTCGCGCCAAGCCATGCGGCGTGAGACAATGCAAACGTCCACACCATTCGTCGCTTCATTATGAAAAAGAAGAGAAGCCCGCAACCGCAACACAAGAACAAGCAACAACGAGCAACGAGGCCGTGTTGTCGGTAGCTACCACCAAAGCTGCCGGACCACGTGCCGTTCTTCTGAAGATGTGCCCTGTTGTCATCGGTGGACCACGGGGGGAGGTGAACACTTTCGCGCTGCTGGATGAAGGGGCTACAATCACTCTAATCGACGAGGATCTGGCCAAACAAGTCGGTGCGGAAGGACCTGCACATCCGCTACATCTCCATGGCGTCAATATGAGGCAAATACAGAACAACAGCAAGCTCGTCACCGTGCAAGTTCGCGGCAAGCAGGAAGATCACGCATACCAATTGAAAGCGAGAACAATGAAGAACTTAAAGTTGCATCAACAATCAATTCCAGAAGAATTATTGCAACATAAGCACCTTCAAGATCTGAAGCAAGAAGAAATATGTTACGAGAGAGCGCGTCCAGGCCTTTTGGTGGGAACCGATCACTGGGAAAGTATTGTCTCCAGGGAACTGAGAATCGGTGGCCCCAACGAACCGGCTGCCTCAAAGACGCAACTCGGCTGGGTGGTGCACGGAACCGTACCACGCAACATGATTATGAAGAATGAGAACGTGCTTCATCTCTACGAGCCCGATCGGCACAGCGATGCAAGAGAGCGGCACGACAAACAGCTTCATGATCTAGTGGAGTTTCACTTCAAGATAGAAGCACTGGGTGTCGCACGGGAACCACGAATCAGTGAGGCGGACCAGCGCGCAATGAAGATAGTACAGAACACAATTAAGAAAATTGATGACGGCTATGAAGTTGGCTTACCATGGCGACAAGACAAGGTCACCACGCCACCAAGCTACCACGCGGCACTACGAAGATTACAGAACATTGAGAAGAAGATGGACGCCTCGCCAGAATTCGCTGTCGAATACACTGCTCAAATAGAAAACCTTCTTAAGAAGGGGTACGCGGAGCCATGCGACGGATCGGAGATGAACAGCACCCACTGCTGGATTCTACCACACTTCGCCGTATACAACCCCAACAAGCCAGGCAAACAACGGCTAGTGTTCGACGCAGCGGCACGATGTAACGGCGTGAGCCTCAATGACCTGCTGCTGGAGGGCCCTGATCTGCTGCTATCGCTGCCCGGAATACTATTTCGCTTCCGGGAGAAAGCCATCGCCGTCACAGCAGATATTCAAGAAATGTTCCTACGGGTCAAGATACGTGTTGAAGATCAACCGGCCCAACAGTTCTTATGGCGAGGGGGAGATCGCACAAGTCCACCTCGACATTACAAGATGACCAGTATGATATTCGGCGCAGCAAGCTCTCCATTTATGGCGCACTTCGTTCGCAACCACAACGCAGAGCGACACGCCGAAGAGTATCCACGGGCATTAGAAGCAATAACGAAAAATCACTACATGGATGATTTCGTTGCCAGCTATGAAACAAAGCAAGAAGCTCGGGCTGCAATAAATGAAACAAGGAAGGTACATGCAGCGGCGGGATTCACTTTGAGACAATGGAGCGCAAGCGACACCGAAGCATTGCGTGACGTGCCCACGGAACTATACGCCACCTCACCTATGCGACTGGGGGGAGATCAGCAAGAGAGTAAGATCCTCGGTCTGATGTGGAACGCTGAAAAAGACGAACTGGGATTCAACACTTCAATGAACAGAGTTCCAGTGGAAGTTCGAAGTCGGCAGCGTGCACCAACGAAGAGAGAGGCTCTCAGCGCGGTCATGTCTATATACGATCCGCTGGGCCTACTGAGTCACTTCACCATCAGAGCGAAGATAATTTTGCAAAGTCTATGGCGACTGAGGACATCGTGGGACGAACCTGTACCGGCAGAAGCACAAGAGCTATTCACGGCGTGGTTATCGCAGCTCGAAGAAATTGCAAGCCTGCAAATTCCAAGATGCTACTCGCCGGGAACCTACGAACAAACGGAGCTACACGTACTATGCGACGCAAGCGAACAAGCCTACGCAACCGTGGCCTATTGGAGAATCGTCTACAGCAACGGCGACGTTAAAGTCGTGCTAGTGGCCGCCAAAGCTAAAGTGGCACCACAACGCACACAAACAATACCACGGTTGGAGCTACAAGCAGCAATCATCGGAGCGCGACTTGCTGATCAAATCAAGAAGGAACACAGAAGTACAATAACAAGAACCGTGTACTGGACTGACTCCACTACAGTAGTTCATTGGGTGCGCAACGACGCTCGACGCTACACACCATTCGTGGCGCATCGACTCGGCGAACTGGCGGAACTCACCCATAAAGAAGAATGGCGATGGCTACCAACAACAGAGAACGTAGCGGACGACGCCACGAGAATGACCAACGGTCGTATAAGTACGAGCGATCGATGGTTTCAGGGACCTCGCTTCTTATATCAACGTGAAGATGAATGGCCCCTCGAACGCATAGACGACAACCAAGATGAAGAGCAAGAAGTTCTACACACGACAGAAGTGGAACCAAGACGGGATAGCTGGATACCGGACCCGACTCGCTTCTCTAAGTATGAAACGTTAGTACGAGCGACTGCGCGAGTGTTGGCGTTTATTGACATATGTCGACACAGGGCCACCGGATTGGAATACCGGCATATAGAACGAGCGGAACAAGAGCTCATCAAGCAAGCACAAGAAGATAGCTTCCCTAATGAGATGAAGAAGATAAAGACTGCTCAACCAATCACTAGAGGAAGTCGCCTCTTTCAGCTCGACCCGGTGTTAGAAGATGGCATCTTAAGAGTACGCGGCCGCATTCAAGCTGCTACCGCGCCCGACAATATGAAGACGCCAATCATTATGGACGGACGGCACCGCATCACAAGACTGATCGTTCTGAAAGAACACTGCGGCGCGGGTCACGCAAACAGAGAACGCGTAACTAACGACCTGCGACAACGCTACTGGATAATACATTTGAGACCCACAGTACGCGCTATAGAAAAGGAATGCGCACTCTGTCGGGTACGAAAAGCCAGACCGAGAGCACCGGCCACTGGAGATTTGCCACGCGCTCGCCTTGACCCTTTCCATCGCCCGTTCACTAACTGCGGGGTGGATTACTTTGGGCCAATGATGGTGAAGATCGGACGCCGGCGAGAGAAAAGATGGGGCGCACTGTTTACGTGCCTCACGTCACGCGCCGTGCACATCGAGCTCGTCTCATCACTCACCACAGACTCTGCAGTGATGGCACTACGACGGATGGCGGCAAGAAGAGGATGGCCAAAGCTTATGTACTCCGACAACGCTACGAACTTTCGTGGAGCCGCTCAAGAGCTACGAGCAGCGTACACCGAGTGGGCACCCATATTAAAAGAAGAGGGGTACCTACACCGCATGGAGTGGCGTTACATAGCGCCCGGAGCGCCAAATCAAGGCGGCGCCTGGGAAAGGTTGGTGCGCTCAGTAAAAGTCGCACTCACCGCTACGCTGCGAGAAAAGGCACCCGCCGAAGAGGTTCTGAGAACGCTATTGACCGAAGCAGAGTTCTCTATCAACGCCCGACCGCTGACCCACGTCAGTGTGAGTGCCCACGATCCAGAGGCGCTCACCCCCAACCATTTTCTGTTGGGATCATCAAATGGACTACCTACGACGGGACCCTGTGACGAAGCGGACCGAAGAACATGGAGAGCCAGCCAAGCGTTAGCCGACCACTTTTGGCGACGCTGGCTACGCGAGTATCTGCCTTCACTGATACCGCGAGGCGAGCCACGAGACAACGGACGGCGACCCATACAAGTTGGAGACGTCGTAATAGTGGCCGATAACACGCTACCACGAAACGTATGGCCTATGGGCATCGTGGAAGGCACCTACCCAGGACCAGACGGCGGCATCCGGATAGCAGATGTGAAGACAAAGACAGGAGTCTTCAAGAGGCCAGTCAGCAAACTCGTCGTGCTCCCGGTAGAAGAGGCTTCGCAAGCTGCGCCGGGGGGAGGATGTTGAGGACGCCGAGTTTTATTAGTTTAGACATACGTAGCATAAGGGAATTTGATTATTTTGTTATTATTTTGTTTGTAAACTTAATGTAGTAATAAGTACATGTAAAGCGCTAAGTACGATTTGTTAAAGTTAGGTTTGATCTTGTCGAAACACGTCTAAACATGAATTAGCCAATCACGTTAAAGTTCACTTAATTTGTTTGTCTAGTTAGTATGGGATTGGTAATAGTCGCAATATCAACTATGTCAACGCGTCGCTAGTTGCCATACGTCCAAATCGGATATAAGTAGCGCAGTTTTGTATGAGAATCATGTTCAACGTTCAGTATTCAATTGTAACTTGGGAAATAAAGAAGACACTAAATACATCGAAGAAGAGTTTTTATTCAACAAAAATACAGTCCACCACAATACCTATCGTGAAGGTATTACAAGATGTAAAAGAGCTTATTGTAAGCTTTTCTTTTCAATATTTAACTTTAAGCTGCATTGTATCTTATAGAAATTACTACGCCATCGGTTTATAAGTCTACGACGGGAAACAGGAACAACAATCAGTTGCAAGAGTAAACCTAACATCTCCTCTTATTGCTTAGTCCGAATTTCAAGCTTGATTCGTATGAATGTCACAAATTCAACAGTCGCTATTCGCTACGCCAATTCGTCTCGCTAATTGTGTCGAATTAGTGCTATCGAGTGCCGGCTCATCGCTCAAAGCTAGGGTTGGCCACCCTTACTTTTTTTTTGACAAGGAATAATGCTGTCTGTGGTATATGGCGGGGCCAGGGCGACCCCGGGTTATGCGGGACTGGACGGGATTACCACGATAGCTCAATTGGAAGAGCACCTGACCCGGTATGTCAAAAAGGTTCAAATCCTGCTCGTGGAAATTTTTTTAACATTTGTGTTTTTGTAATTTGTTCGCAACAAAATTTGCGTTAAAAATTATTTAAACATTTGGTGGAAGAATTTTTTAAATCGGTCCAGTAGTTTCTGAGTTTATTCGTTGCAAACATATATACATATAAAAGTACAAAGGTTTCCTCTTTATAATATTAGTATAGATGAATGATGAATCAACAGTATTCATACAAAAATTTCTTAACGTTAAACAGTATTTATCTATCTGAATTTTTATTTATTTTATTTAACACCTTACGAATACAGTTGGCACCCCTACTCACAACGCTCCTTTGTTATAAAAGTTGTTACGAAATTACCTGAATTGTTAGCTCAGCAACGTTGGCAGAGGTGTGAGCAAAGACGCTGATAAGCTGGTGCCCTGGGAGAGCAAAGAGACGTTTGATAACGCACGACAGTGATAAAGATTAAGTAGGTACCGAATTCCTTTGCCAATTAATGACGAAATGATTTGATGGGGCCAACTGAAACATACCTATATTTAAAATTAAGTTATTTATTAAAAATCATTAAAATTAAACAAAATTTAAATAATCGCTTAGTTTATTATACAGTATGAAATATACACAAGCGGTACTCCAACCCGCACCTTTCGACATATATAGAGTTTGTCAAAACTTTTTCCGAATTATAAATTGTTAGCTACTAAATTCAATTAAAATTTACTTAATAATTCATAATATACTTCTGTTGTTCATCTTCATCATTAGCCTTTAAAAGTCCTAATGCTGGGCTCAGACTTTCCCAAATGAACAATACATGTTAAGACGGGCCATAACTTATGTTTTTTTTGCGTATTTCGCTTTATTACCTGTTACGATATTGCAAAGTAAATGCCCTTTATTTTTTTGTAAATATACTTAATTTTTTTTAAATTAGGTTTAAATTAAATTATTAGTTGTATTGTGTGTAACAAATGTTAACCATGTTTTTTAGGCATTTAAGTAATATTATATATTTGTTAAACTGTGGATATATCCACAACATTTGTGGGTTTTACATTTATTTACTCTGTATTTACTTACAATACCTAACTATCTTGATATAAAACCGTTTGTTGTTCTTAAATAAAATTTAAGAATAACAAACTACCCACTACCCTAGCCAAAAAAGGGTTAGCAACCCACTGCATTACAAAGCTGTTACACAGCCTAATAGTAAAAAAATACATTAGTAAACAAATCTTTGAGTAGAATGTATGTAAGTATGCTTCGATAAGCGAAGTACGTAATTGGCGTCGTGCGACCAGGCCTTGTATGTATGTACATTGTGTGTATGTATGTATGTATGTTGTCGTGTAACGTCTATCACATTCCATTGCTGGAACAATAGCGCTGATGAGGTTCAATGTCTGGCCGTGACGTTGGCCGATGCGCGAACACACGGATACCTATTCGCTATTTGGTACAGTTCACCGCTATTAATTCTAAACAATCAAAAACGTAAATTAAAATTAAAAAATTCTGACTTGCAGGTAGAACATTATTACTTCAAATGTCATTCTTTACTAGCCTCTGTGGTCACCGGCACCGGGCTCAGATTGAGGTCTCGGGTTCGATTCTTGGGGGTACATTATGCTTGGTGAGAGATTTAAGACCGCTATATATAGTTAGCTATCGCTCTTACCTAAATTTGCTATCTATGGCGTTGTTGTGTTCAGACAGTTTAAAAGAAGTAGTAGGGTAAAGCCACCAAAGAGTACGCACTACCAAAGAGTACGTATTCCTATACGCAATTCTATTTTTCCTATAGACAAACACACAAGGGATTGATAAATACTAAGTACCATATTGACTCCATTCACACGTTAATATGTTACAGGCAAGCAGTTGCTACAGTTTTAATATTATTCAATTAGTAGCACTATGGTACTCTTTGGTAGTGCGTGCTCTTTGGTGGCTTTACCCTATGCCCAGTACATCAGTGGTTCAGGATTCCTGGTACACTTCCATCTTCGGTCTTATCATCACTCACCACCAGCTAAGATGAAAGCCAACCGCTTTTCGGTTGTAAAAAAACAATCAATCGCAGTCATTATACAATTTTAAAGCGATAACGATTCTACGAGCCATTGATCGCATCCATAAAATAAATCCTCAGCATTAATTAATTCCCGTTAAAATAAGACACAGAATTCTCAATTAGTTTCACATTATGAGTGCAAGCAGCACAGTGCAACCGGCCACTTGTGTAATCAAAAGCCGTCAGGCGATTTTAGCCTTTACCGTAATGGTGGTAACGCTTAAAATAGGTGAACCTCAAAAATGACGATTCACAACACATACAAGGCAGCATAGAAAATTGGGTAAAAGGCGTGCGTAAAATGAGGCCTCAGTGTGCCCTACCACGGAGCACCGAACGCAACGTCCACTACATCAAAATATTAAGGAGTCAAAAGTAATTTATCGAATTTTATTACTTCAAAAAATAACTTGATTGCTAACTATTTATTCAAAATTTATAATCATTTATTCAGTTTAGGCTACAAATAGCTCTTATGAACGTCATTATGCCATCGGTTCGTAAGTCTACTCTGGGCGGTTATTCGGTTAGTGCGTCTTCAAAAAAAATTATAATGTTTTTTTTTGGGAGAGAGTTTGCTTTTTGCCTCAAACGGCATTTTCAATTTCACCGGGTTTGTTTGGGGGCGGCGAGAAACTTAAAAGGTTCCTCAAGCCGTGTGAAACGAATCACCTTCGGAGGTTTTCTAGAGGGAACGGCATCACGCACTAGTGCGTGTCCCCGTGTTATACTAGATTCTCCGAAGGGTTCGGATTGGATCGGGGAGCGGAACAACCCGAGGGCGCCTCTAAAGGCTCGGACCTTGGCTCGGGTAGACCGGGCCGTGGAGGAGGAGAGAAGCGCTCAGGTACAGTCTGTACCTAGTATAGAGCGCGTGTGAACCGGTTCGTCGTACCCTTGTTCTACGAGTACGGTTTAGCGTATTCTGTAAATGTGTAGAGGCATTTAGAGGATCGGGCGGGGGGAAATTATAATGAGTATGTTAAAACTGCATTATCTATGTTAAGAGAAACAGTTTTGAAAGAATTTACAGAGTTAAAAAAATCCGAAAAGCAAAACTATTTTTTTTTTGTAATTTATTTTATAAAAAAAAAATAGTCTCATACTTTTTGGCCAATTTAACAATAAACAAAGCAGTATAAAGTCCATCATATTGAAATGGCAAGTAGGTTAACTAAAGGATTGGACTCCTCCCAGCATTTGCAACGCTGATTTTCAGAGTAGCCCGTAATAACAACTGTAATATTACACGGTGCTGTATATTGAGTAACAGTGGTTTGGTGGATACGACGTTCGTCATGGTAAATGGCCTATGGTAATTCTGTTCCTGGTTGTGGCGCAGGGGGATGGCCGCGCGATTGGCTCCGGCACACCCTCGTACGTGGCGCGGCGGGGAATATCTTTATTACCATCGTACATCGCACCGATTTTACAGTTCCCTTTGTGGTACACAATGTTGTGAACGCTTGTCTTAAATACAGCCCATAATAATACATACGAGTATATGACGACAATATTATACACTTCAGGCTGCCCAAGAACATATAACACATTTAGAGAATATTCCGTTTTTTAAAGAAAATTATATTATGTTAATAGTTAGATACACGTTACGGTTTTCTCTATATGAAAGAAATTTCGATCTTCCTCATCACAAAAGAGGCTTAAAATTACTGATACTTTTATTTTTCTCAACATCTTGCATCTTAAGTTTTTAGATACCGCTTTCACCAGAGATCCTGAAAAAAAAGCATGGAAACTCGTTGAAGGGTTTCAATGACTACTGTCCTAACCCATATCTGCTCACAAGTAGCT
Organism: Eudonia mercurella; assembly: GCA_963082485.1. Taxonomy (NCBI): domain Eukaryota; kingdom Metazoa; phylum Arthropoda; class Insecta; order Lepidoptera; family Crambidae; genus Eudonia; species Eudonia mercurella. The sequence goes on along the minus strand of OY720030.1, from coordinate 1,624,478 downwards.
GTATGTTGCTTGTTGCGTTCCCATTTAAAGGTCCAGTATTTTAGGGCATCGAGAATTCAGGGATTGGCTATGCGATGATGGTTATACCCAATTACCAAATTTAGCAAGCATAATAGGCTGTGGTGGCTGTTTACAATCTGGCGGACCGTAAGCTTATTGGTCGATGAAATCCCGTCAATAATATGAGTGATGACACCTCAGTTGATGTCGTAAGAGCTGAGCGCAGGCAGGTGGCGGCGCTTGGCAGCGAGCCCGCCCGTGACTCACACCTGAGGATCCCGGTTTCGGATGCTGACGAGCCACGGGAACGGGGTCGGAGCGATTGGCTAGCATTCGAACCTGCCAGATGTACCTAATGGTTGCAAAAAATATTTTTTTTGGAGATGGGCTGTCTTTGACGTTTTCGTCGTTTGGCAAACATCATGTTCTGATATTTAATGTAAGTAGTAAATGATGTTTTATTATGTTGAAAGGTAACTAGAAAAGTAAATTGTGAGTTTCAATAATTGGACCCTGTAAACTACAAGGAGAAAAGAGGAACAGCTTAGTTTCTTGTCGGTTCTTCTTTAACCTTACAAAGTCATTACATTAACTAGTTATATCTATAGCTATATATTAAATTCAGAGTAGTAATATAAAACTGGTCATTGAATCAACGAGTTGTGTTAACCCGCATAATCCAGCTGTTTCCACTGAAGGATGTGTAGAATTCCCCTTACTCAGGAATAGTTAAGCATCTAAGGTGTGGTGACCGAAATAGTCCCCTTTTCCGGCGACAGAAATACGCGAGCACACCGCGCCAGAGGTAGGACTTTGTCACCCAGATCTTTGAACTTGCGGCGAATGGATGGCGTTATTACTTATTCACATTATTGTGATATCAATCGTGATGTGGCCTTATTTTCTTCACAGGGCTACGATTGGAACTGCATGTTTGGTGATATCCCAACTTTCTTATTTTTTTATATTAACGGGTAAGCACAGTGCCTTGATCTCACCTGATGTTGAGTGATGATAAGGCCAATGATGGAAGCGCACTTTACCCGGAATCCTCAACTAGTGAGGCACAGGCTATCTTATCTCTGGCTGCCGGAACACAACAATGCTACAAAAATTGATGTTATGGCGACATATTTAGATAAGATGGTGGTAGCTAGCCAGGCTGACAAACAAGCCCTACCACCAACTAAACTAGAGATGGCGTTAATGGTTGAAAATATTTATTCGTTAAAAGTTAATTGATAAATATTTTTAACTGTTAATTTTAATGGTTGAAAATATCAGTTAATAATTTTATCGAAGTAGTAACTTTAAACACATGTACTTAAATTGAATAATTATTTTAAAGTGTTACTTTAAAACTATTCAAAGAACTTTCCTTCATACTAATTTTAAACATTAATAATTATAGACTATATTGTATAATATTATAGATGTGCCTCTCATAGAAAAAAAGATGGGATAGAGAGATGGCGCTAAAATATATATAATATTTACAAAAAACTAGTTAATTTTTTTGTGTATATTATTATTGTAAGATTGATATAAACATATTAAAAACTTATAAATAAACATAAAAATCAAAAAAATATTAAATTATTTTCGAAGGATCGAACTTAGGCTTTCTCTATTCTATCACTACTACAGCACGATGTGTCGTCGTAGCCGCTAGGCCACCGAGCTTCTTAAGGAGATGACAAAAGTTATGGTTATAAGTAAGTTACTAGAAAATAACTAAAAGTAATTTATTAATTTAAAATGCTATCTATACTACCGCCATCTAGTGGCATTATATGGATAACTAATTAGTAACTGAGGTTCCTCCTACGGAACATGGCGCTGCCGTATATAACTTTTTTTTGTAATTATTCAATGTATGGAAGATTCACCCCTCTTTAATAATTTTAGTTCCTATAAATATTATTCTAAACAAATTTAAATACAGAACTTAACTTGAAAAAAACAAAGAAAAAATAATTAGAAATTAAAAACTAAAGACCTATAAATGATAACGATTTTCTGCAACATGCAATTTTGTCCTCTTCACTACACTTTTCAAAATGACTTCAAATTTCTGTATGACGTCTTGGCATTTTATTAATGTTCAATGAAAACCTAATTACCTACTTACTTAATCAACTAAGAACTGTATAACATTAATTAACGTCAGCTAACAACATCGATATTGCACTCGAATCGCCACGCAATCCTATCTACACAACGATCAACCACCGACTGCTCAACAATAAAAATATCATATCAAAATATCAGTTAAAAATATTATATGGCGAACGAACGATAAATCGTAATAAATAAAAAGACTTTTATTTCTATATTGAAAGAACATACAATCGATTGCATCCAAAATTATTCAATAAATGACAAGTTGAAAAAGAATAAAAAACATATCAAAGAAAAATGTGCTTTAACTAATAATAGTTAGGGGTCAATTTAGATTTGACGTCAACTGATAGCTGATGTCGTGTCTCTGTCGCTCGTCGTCCGTCGGGTGCCTCCGCGGTTCGCTCGGCGCCATTCGCCGCGCGCGACGTTAACTAATATTTTCAACCATTCAACTGATATTGTTAATTTCAATTATTGAATGTTAGTGATATTTTTTTTTATTAGTTTATTTTAATGGTTAATGAATATATTTATCATCGCTAAACTAAACCGAGTACACAAACATGTATACCCCCCGCTGGGAATCGAACCAGGGTCCTCTGGATCTAAACCGGTAGTCTAAGCCACTAGACCACAGAGGCGGATGAAGGCGGATGTACTGTGGTTGCTGCTTCTATCCAATACAAGTTGTAGTGAAGCTAATCTCAATCGTAATATCAGCACTCTCGTCTTAGCCCAGCATCTGAACGTTTAAAGACTTATGATGATGATGAGATATATGACAAAAAATTCCAGTTGCGTTAGTTTATTTTACTTGTAGACTTGACTTAATGTATCTTACATTATAAAAGCCCTACTTCGCAACCTCATAATGATTGTTTAAAGCATCGAAATCTTTAAATGACAATTTTACATTAATTGAATGTTGGATCCCCATCTCTTCCCGTGGGTGTCGTAGAAGGCGACTATGGGACCATTCCAGAGGATGGGCAGCAGCGTCTCTCTGATTATTCTCACCTTACTGCGATCGCCAACCCGCCTGCCAAGCGTGGCGATTATGGCAAATTCCCTTCAAAATGATTTATCCTTGAGGGAGGCCTTTGTCCAGCAGTGGACGTCTTTTTGGCTGAGATGATGATGATGATGATGATGAATGTTGGATGTTTTTATATCAAAATCAGAATCAAATAATAGTCACGCGCAGTCCCTAATGTATCGGTCCTGCTGAGTCAGCGGCATAGGAATACAATCGGACAGTGCGGAGTGCGGGTTGGAGTTGAACCCGGCTATTTGCGCACTGGCGGCGCGCCAGCAACGGCCCGGCCGGCCGTCCGTCCGTGCAGGCACGGCGGCGCGGGCGCGGGCGCGGGCGCGGGGCTTCCTTCGTTTAATGATGTTGCGCTGATCGATTTGTGTCTGCCGTCTCCTCGGCATCGGCACGTGCTAATTAAGGATATTGGGAAATATGAACTGATAGACAAATATATTACGTACTACGTTTTAAACGATTGACTAAAAAAAAGATTTCTTGTTCTGTAGAAAAATGTAACTTTAGTTCATCCACTGGGAGGGTGTTCAATTGTTCATTCATTGGTACGCTTACCCTACATTGCAATACTGCAACAACTTTTACTGAATCTCTGACTGAAGTTTAATGATCACAAAGAGAGAGTTATAAGGCGGCGGCCAACTCTTGATAACATTATAAAAGATAACCATAATTTTTATATAAATAAATAACAAAATGGCATTTATCTTATACTATTAATTCTAATAGAATTGATAAGTTAGTTAAAAATGTAAATCTGCCACTTTCGCTGCGATCGTCATTCGAACTAATCGATTCCAGTTTTGGTCGTTGTTGTCATACCGATCGAATCGATTAACAAACGATGGACGATGACCGATAAATTCCTGAAATTCCTGTTCATTATGTGGGGCGGTTTGGTTGTTACGAAAAAAGAGGTTCCTTTGTCGGGTTCAATTGCTCGTAGAAAATAAAAAACGTTTAAAAGTAAAATTCAAAAGCATAGATAGTATCTATTAAATACTTTATTAAATTAAAATATATTTTTGTCCATTTTTTTCTAATTTAGCGGAGATCGGGTATATGGTTTAATGCTCTAAGGGTATAATATATATTCGAAAACCATAGTATTTTTGTCCTGCTTTTTTATGGTTAAGCCGATCTTCGCGTAAGTCGGTGCCAACTTGTGTACATATATACTTACATGTAGAGACTGTCGACTGTCACCCACATACGTAGCCTTGTTGCCTCTCTGCCTCTCTTTTGTAGCGGGTCAAGATGTTCAGAGACTGACTTACTAAACTTACTCAAGCTGAGACCACCATATCGCTATACTTAATTTATCTCGAAGAGGATTGAAGAGTTCTTACCTTTACCGTCCCCACCTTCGATCAGTACTGACCAGCTGTCCTAATATTGTTGCAGGATCCTGGTGGGTGCGCCAGAGGACCAGTCGGCGTACATGGAAGGCGTGTCGCGGCCCGGCGTGGTGTACCGCTGCGAGCCCGGCTTCCGCGGGTACCCGGCAGAGGGCGCCCGCGCGCGCCCCCTCGACATGTGCAATGAAATGCTCTTCGACAAGAAGAGGAGTGAGTACTACCATATTTACAGCCCCGGCCGATCCTCTAAATGCCACTACACATTTACAGAATATACTAAACATGCACACTAGTTTAGGCCCAAGACACCGTACTCGTAGAACAACCGAGGTCCGAGCCTATAAAGGCGCTCTCGGGTTGTTTCGCTCCCCGATCCGATCCGAACCCTTCGGAGAATCAAGTAGGGCTCGGGGACACTCACTAGTGCGTGATGCCTTTCATTCTAGAAAACCTTCGAAGGTGATTCGTTTCACACGGCTTGAGGAACCCTTTAAGTTTCTCGCCACCCCCAAAAAAGCCCGGTGTAGCTGAAAATGCCTAAGCTGACTGCTGTACCTCTTGAGTCAACTAACCAGTTGCTACATCGGTCGGACCAATCATCATCATCATCATCATCATCATCATCACTGCT
>OY720030.1:1528861-1619117 GCA_963082485.1 Eudonia mercurella | reverse complement strand
GAGTTGAACCCGGCTATTTGCGCACTGGCGGCGCGCCAGCAACGGCCCGGCCGGCCGTCCGTCCGTGCAGGCAGGGCGGCGCGGGCGCGGGCGCGGGCGCGGGGCTTCCTTCGTTTAATGATGTTGCGCTGATCGATTTGTGTCTGCCGTCTCCTCGGCATCGGCACGTGCTAATTAAGGATATTGGGAAATATGAACTGATAGACAAATATATTACGTACTACGTTTTAAACGATTGACTAAAAAAAAGATTTCTTGTTCTGTAGAAAAATGTAACTTTAGTTCATCCACTGGGAGGGTGTTCAATTGTTCATTCATTGGTACGCTTACCCTACATTGTGTATAATGAACATACCATACTGATTTAAGAATAGTCCTACAACTTTTACTGACTCTCTGACTGAAGTTTAATGATCACAAAGAGAGAGTTATAAGGCGGCGGCCAACTCTTGATAACATTATAAAAGATAACCATAATTTTTATATAAATAAATAACAAAATGGCATTTATCTTATACTATTAATTCTAATAGAATTGATAAGTTAGTTAAAAATGTAAATCTGCCACTTTCGCTGCGATCGTCATTCGAACTAATCGATTCCAGTTTTGGTCGTTGTTGTCATACCGATCGAATCGATTAACAAACGATGGACGATGACCGATAAATTCCTGAAATTCCTGTTCATTATGTGGGGGCGGTTTGGTTGTTACGAAAAAAGAGGTTCCTTTGTCGGGTTCAATTGCTCGTAGGAAATAAAAAACGTTTAAAAGTAAAATTCAAAAGCATAGATAGTATCTACGAGTATTAAATACTTTATTAAATTAAAATATATTTTTGTCCATTTTTTTCTAATTTAGCGGAGATCGGGTATCGGGTATATGGTTTAATGCTCTAAGGGTTATAATATATATTCGAAAACCATAGTATTGTTGTCCTGCTTTTTTATGGTTAAGCCGATCTCCGCGTAAGTTGGTGCCAACTTGTGTACCTACATACTTACATGTAGAGACTGTTGACTGTCACCAACATATGTAGCCTTGTTGCCTCTCTACCTTTCTTTTGTATAGCAGGTCAGGATGTTCAGAGACTGAATATTCTATTTTCAAACTCTCAAACTCTAACAAAGAAACTTACTCGAGCTAAGATTGGTGATCGCTATACTTTATTTATCTCGAGGAGGATTAAAGAGTTCTTAACGTATCGTCCACCTTCGATCAGTACTGACCAGCTGTCCTAATATTGTTGCAGGATCCTGGTGGGTGCGCCAGAGGACCAGTCGGCGTACATGGAGGGCGTGTCGCGGCCCGGCGTGGTGTACCGCTGCGAGCCCGGCTTCCGCGGGTACCCGGCAGAGGGCGCCCGCGCGCGCCCCCTCGACATGTGCAATGAAATGCTGTTCGACAAGAAGAGGAGTGAGTACTACCATATTTACAGCCCCGCCCGATCCTCTAAATGCCACTACACATTTACAGAATATACTAAACATGCACATTAGTTTAGGCCCAAGATACCGTACTCGTAGAACAACCGAGGTCCGAGCCTATAAAGGCGCTCTCGGGTTGTTTCGCTCCCCGATCCGATCCGAACCCTTCGGAGAATCTAGTAGGGCTCGGGGACACTCAGTAGTGTGTGATGCCTTTCATTCTAGAAAACCTCCGAAGGTGATTCGTTTCACACGGCTTGAGGAACCCTTTAAGTTTCTCGCCGCCCCCAAAAAAGCCCGGTGTAGCTGAAAATGCCGTCTGAGGTAATCAGCCAACTTTCTCAAAAGAAAACCACATTTACTACGTACCTAAGCTGACGGCTGTACCTCTTGAGTCAACTAACCAGTTGCTACATCAGTCGGACCAATATACCTTCTTTGTGTAATACGAGGTAAGTAGGCTATGCTCGAATACCTGTAAGGCAACAAGATCCGCGTATCCCCTAAGTCACAGGTCATCGTGATGCTGTCTTTACATTAGGCTATGAGACAACCACTCAAGCAGTGGCTATTGCTAGTACTACCATCATCGTGGCAATTGGAGGTGAAAATACTTATCAGAAAACTAGGAATCGCGTATCTTCAAAGAAATAGATCATCATGATGTTGTCTGTAGGTACTTACATGATTACATTGGGCTAGTTACTGTCGGTTGTCCATGTAAATAATTTTAAAGGCAACACAGCGCATTCTATTCTGATATGAAAGCGCTGTAAAGACTGACGTTGTTACTGACCTGTGTCAAAGAATATATACACTACGGTAGAACGGAGCTACTTTCGAATCAAGTGTAACATTGATCACAGCTCCTGTTCTCTACAGTTGTCTTCCACATGTAGTTCTACGGTGTGACTTTGGAGGGAATCGCACTAGAGACGCCTAGATCGCTAGGGATACCCATATTTGCAGCTGCTTAAGGATTTATAGCTGCGATCAATGTTACACTTATATCAAAAGTAACCCTATTCTACGGTACCCCGAAAAGAAGCGATACTTAAGCATGTGCATGTGCTCGTAAAATCGCTCGCGGCTATGTGTGGGTGTCTGGATTGGCGCGGGGGCCTTGCGCGGCGCGCGGGGCGTAGAGTGGCGGTCTGAGTGCCTAGTGTGAGTTTTGAATACTATCCATATTCATTCGATTACGTTTACGAAAACGAAAATTTGTATGGAAAATTTTTAACTCTTGTATATCGCCAGGAGACGCTGCTTCAATGGCATACTAATTTTCGTTTTCGTAAATGTAATCGAATGGCGAATGAAACTCACACTAGGCACCCCGGAGACCGCCTCGGCCGGGGCTGAGTCGAGCGAGCGAGCGTCTGTGCATAGTAGAATTTCATTCTACTATGGTCTGTGTGTGACTCTGTATTGCGCACCGCACGCACGGACTGACTCCGCTTCGTTCCGCTCAAGGTCACCGGCACTCGAGCTCTCACGTACATGGAGTGCCACCGGTGTGCCTGTGTGGTTCTGCACTTACTTCGCATTGCACCTGCATCACTATTTTTAAATTTGCAGATGTAGCGAGTTCAGATTTATTTTATTGGACACTTCTATCACAGAGTTAATCGTTGTTTGCGGCTTTAACGCTTTCCACAGCACCGTTCGAATACCTTACCGAATAATAATTTTATAAATATCTCTTTGAAAAGCGCCTTACATGGAGGCGGGATGCCGCTATGAATCTGAACGCACCGCCAACTCCAAACAAGTATTTGTAGAAAAATTCGCAACTCAATAGCCGCTACTTACTAGTACCACCATATAAGGGCCAGGTACATTTATTTACCAAGTTGCCCAGATAGATCTCGGTCCATCTCGCAATTCCAAACGGCCTTACATTGACAAATAAATATTAAAGAAAATTGAAATACTGTGTCCATTTATGAAATGTATTTATCTTATTAATTCACTGACTGATCTATGGCGCTCTCTATGATGCGGTATGGTACACAGAGTGGGCCTTATAAGGTTGGCATTAGGCCTTAGATGGTCCGAAATGGCAGACACTAAAGTAGGTCCTAAATCATAGCGCTGTTTGATAAATTCGATGTCAAAGCAATATGCCGAAGATGGATGTTGTTTCAGTATAGGGACCGCTTTGTTCGTATTAACGACGGCGACGTAACGATGTAGGAGATGTCATTATAAGGCAGTATTTTATATGTTGTTATAACAAGAAATGTAGATATCTTAAATGGTATGATTACGCGTAGTTCTTTTGGTAAAATATAGTGTTTAATTAATTCTATTTGTAATTTTTATGTAGCTGGTCAAAAAAAGTTACTTGCATGTCTTTCGAAAAATTAAATTTAATGTTTAAAATAAAAAATATATTTTTTTGTATGTTGCCTACTTTCGAAAATGAGAGAAAGAGAGAGGAAAAGAAAAGACGAAGCAACGGATTATCATAATTTTTTCACTATAAAATATAGTTGAACGGTCCATTCGGTAATAACGTTTTCCAGGGCGCTATAAAATTTGTGATACCTAGAATTGTACGCAGGCAAAGTCAGATAAGGAGCTCGATGGCGCAGTGGTTAACGCGCCCGGTCTGCGATTGCTGAGGTTAAGCAACTTTCGCAAAGGCCGGTCATCGGATGGGTGACCAAAAATGTATCATATCGAGCTCCTCCGTGCTTTCTGACGTAAAGCCGTTGGTCCCGGCTGCATTAGCAGTCGTTATTAACCACCAATCCGCACTGGGCCCGCGTGGTGGTTTATGGCCCGTTCTCCCTATTCATCCATAGGGAAGGCTCGTGCCCCAGCAGTGGGGACATAATATGAGCTGATGATGATGATGATGATGATGAAAGTCAGATTAATAAATGCATCACATAACTTCATAACTGTGTAACACCGCCAAAACTAAAGCCAAATGTCACCAAACCGCGTGCGCGCCGCGCGCAATACAATGCTTTAAATGCACGCGCCTGCGCACGCGCCGCTCATCAGCCGACCCGCCCCGTACGCGTCCCTTGTACTTACGGGCCAATGCAGACCAGCTACCTTAACAACTCTACAAGTAATACGAACAATCATAGGGCCCGGTTTAAAGCCCAGATAAAGTCATAAAAGCTCAAGGCGCTTGCTGTGAGCTTAGCTAACTTAGCTTGCCATTTAGTAGGACACTAATATATCTATAATATACGCCAGCAGAAGCATATATACATATGTGTACAGATTCTTTTGACGAAATATGTATTTTTTTTATACTTTTCGATACAATTTCCGATGCTGTTTCAAAGAAATTTTGTTTATCGTAGTTATTCGTACGATAGGACGAGAAGAAGCTGTATATATATTTTTTTATATTTCTAATCTATTTACAAAAATAAAAAACCAAACAAACGCCTTTTGTTGTTTATTTATTTATTGATATATGAAGACCAACAGCTATTATATATTAATAAACATATAATATATATAAATATATATATCATTGTTTTTGAAGCCAATGCTTCACGAGGGGCAGCTGTCGAAGTTATTGTGATAACGATTCAACATTAATAGCATCAACTTCAACTCTCCTGAGACAATAGCTAGAAGTTCACTACTGCAACTCGTAACTCGTCTGCTCAGCCCTTCAGCACACCGTACAGACGGCGGTGCTGTGTCCGTCTACTGGAATAATGGCGGCGCAAAACACCACCATATTTTATGCTACTGTGCTGTCATAATTCATGCGTGTAGGAGCTGTAAGGAAATGTCGGGTGTCTCATATTGTGTCTGCTCTATATTTAATGTCAATGTTCGTGTCAAACATGGTAGCGTTTCGAGGGGGCAGTGTTGTACAGACAGATAATATATAAATGTATTGTTTTATTTTAAAGTAGCAGCAGCGGCCTGCTCACGACTACGCCCTTGAATACTCGTTAGTATCTCGTGATGGCTTAATCACGCGATATTCTTGGCGGGTTTGCGCTGCTTGCGCATAAGAACTTACCAATGTTTCATCGTAACAGAATGAATGGCATAGTGATGTGGATAAAAATGTAAATAGCCTATAACTGTCCCACTGCTGGGCAAAGGTCTCCATCATTGAAATCAAGTCAACAAAGATTATTATGTTTAACTATGGACATGAAAATCTTTAAGATAAAATGAGCGTAATGAGTACACATATATTTATATATAGGTACATATATCGCATCGTTTGCACACTGAACCACTTATGTTAAAAAACATCTGTCTTATTGTTAATCGCCATTTTCTATTCCACAGCTAATTTGGAATGTTTCTTTATTCAACACGTTTTATTGTCGACGCGGGCGGATGCCCACATTTTACGGACGCACCTAACCCAATTCTTTTGGATCGCACCCGAAAGTCTGAGCCGAGAACACAATGTATCACGAGCTCTCTCGAGATTCCGCAAACCGCACTAAATGAAGCTGAAAGCATCTCCGGACGTTGCACAATGCTCGTATTGGAACGATTTTACGTTAAATTTACGCATAAAGTTACGACGTTTATTTTCCTTTATTTATTGAACGCCGTAGTGGCTGACTGGTGAAGCGTTTGGCCGGATTTCTAGAGTTTAACTACCAAGTCGGGCTGTTGTTTTTTATTTTTCAATGCAAAGCCCGGATTGTGTTTACTAACTCGCATTTGGCAAGCATGTTTATTAAGCTATCACTTGTAGAGATGACTTCATTTCAACAAAGGAGGCTTTTGCCCATGAGTAATATATAAAGGTAGTATATAGGGTTTTTATATCTATCTATTTATAAGAACAGGCAACGACATGTATATACTTATAATAACAAAAGGAAACTGATGGATATGGCTGAAATTATTATAATTGAAATATATTAAATTACGGCATTGCATACAAATGAAATGCAAGAGAAAAATATTTTAAACATTAATTTAAACATTGTTACACAAATAACAATTGTGACTTACGTAGCTACAAACTGATCATAGGACATCGGGACTTAAGTGGGACCAATCGAAGCCGCGATACTTAAAACCGTATTTACCGCATTTTTTAATTTATGCTGTTTAAATAAATTTGTATAATCCGATTAATAAACCAGCTCAGAAAAGCGTACACTATTAGTTAAGAGCGTGTTCCAGTTGTATAAATTAATACAATTATACCAGTTCACAGATATGCTGGCAAGTTACAGACGGCTGTGAAGACATAAAACTGATTTCTTTATCAAAATTAAAGTAGCACAGGAAACGTTGAGAATTATGTGTGTTTTATGTTCTCGTCTAGTATCGCCAAGCAGATAGTGCGTCCTTACTTGAACTTACTTGTAAAACAATGTAATTCACGCGGCTGTTCAACTTGCTGCCAGCTTGTTGCAACTGATGACTGCTTCTTAGGGCTTTATTATTATTATGACTTGACCGCTTACTCTAAGTATTTACTTGACGTTCAGTTTTCTACTTGTATACGAGCAAGTTGAACAGCCGCGTGAATTACATGTAGAAAACAAATGGACTGTAGTATAAGTGTTTGTAAGTATATTAGAGAGGAATAATGTTTTGTTAGCCATGTAGAGTCATGAGCAAAAATACCATAAATTATTTATTTATTTATTTATTTATTTATTGTTAAAGGTTCAACAACAGAATACAAATTGTTACATTGCAATTTACATCAAACCAACACTTTTTAAATTTGTATCCCAATAAAAATTGTACACAGCATTGACCCAAAAGAACAGTAAACAAAAATTCAATTAACTACATAATTTAAACTAATCTAAAATAAAAAGTTAACAATTTGGAAAATAAAAAGAACAATTGAAGCAAAACAACAAGTGAGTGTTACGATCAAATTCGAACAGAAAAAAGGAGAACAATTTAAATATCACGTAACAGTGATACTTTAAATGAACTTAAGCTACAAATAAAAATGTCCTTTTGAGAACATAAGTTATTATAACATAAGTTATTATTGTCAATTGGCATAGAAGATATTTGTACTCGCGACCGTACCCATAAGTTAGAATATATTATTGTTAACGGGATTTTTAACTCGTACCCCTAAATAGTCTTTTATCTGTTTTCTTACTGTCTTCCTTAAATTTTATTTTTAAATTTTTTTGCTGCACTGAAGCTGAATTAAATGATTATAAAATATATAATTCCGCAGCGGAAGACCCAAATTCGATTCCTGACTGGGTCGGGTAGGCATTTAATTTTTTCACTATATTTTTTAATTATTCCTTAAATTCTTATTCCTAAGGCGACACGCTGAAAAATGCACCAATTCTCGTCGAATAGTTTACACTATAATTTGACTAACGAATCTGAAATGTTAATATAGGTAAATCCATGTCTTTATCTTGAATTTACTAGCTCAAATACACGATTTTATAATTTTGTGTCGATCATAATTTTTTTCGATAACTCGTCTAAAAAATGACTATTGTAACACTTCGGCCAATTCACCTAAGTGAACGGCGCAAATTACGTTTCGTGTTCGTTCGGGAACAAAACTTAAAAGAATGTAAATCCTAATAAATGGTTTCATTAAATTATTATTTTATTATTTCCACTAAAGAAATATAATAATAAAAATAGGACAAGGAAGTACCTATATTTACATTTATTTAAATTACCTATATTTAATTGAGTGAAACCATGGACTAATTGGCTCCGTGTTCTTCTTGTCTGTGGCCATCATGTTTTCACTCGCTGCAGTCGCCGGTCTATGGTCAGTGTTTAAGTATAACCTAGAAGTCCTGGGTCAGTTCGAGAAGATTCTCGTTCAATGCTGACTATATAAGGGTGGCAGAGGGGATGAACGTCCTCTTTCATCAACCAGCATTAGGCCGTCACTCTGCTCGATTGTTTAAAAGTTAATACCAGTTTTTTTACCGCATATAATTTACAACCCCAAACTCAGGGTTCATCTACCGGGCAGCATCTACCTACCCTCTACCAGGCAGCGGCTACCCTGCGCACAACTACCTGCCAGTTCCGGCCAGCCACCATCCAGCTCTCACCGGCGCAGACTACGGCCCGTGTCTAGGGTGACCTAGGCGCCGATCTGCGCTCGCGTACCCAACCCGCTAGAAGCTAAGTCCTCTTGCTAAACCGCGCGCAGTACTGAGCGAAACAAGCAACCAACGTAACCTACTTCCCTGAGCAAAATAAACAGATTGTACTGGATTACATCTTTTATTACTAAATCTCTTCCTGAACCTGGTGGTGCCTAACACCCCAGCGCTTCACTATTATGAAATGTATGTTGAAATTACAACGAAATTGCTTAATTTATATGCTTGGAAACCACTCAAAAACATTGATAAGATCAATATTCGTAATTTAGTAGCCGCATATTATCAATATTTTTTTTAAAATATTTTATGTTCATTTCTAAGTGGTCTCAATCGTCGCGGGCGCTACGTATTTTCGACCTTAAGACAGCGTCAGTAAGGATCAGCCGTTTTTAATGTTCACAAAACGAGGTGTCGTCTTAAGTACCTACATAGTAACAGGACATATTTGATTACTATTGATATTTTTAATAAAACCGTTTGTTGGTTTATTGAATATCTTGATGTAACTTTACGCAAAACGTTTTTTTATTGATTCCACCTTGAAATGTACGGCGCCGGCAGCAGTTACAACAGCAGCGGTCTATATTCGCCGCGGCGCGCGTGGGACTGACCCGCGATTAGTCGGGATATAAAAATAGGTACGCTTAAGATTTGTGAATAAGATTTTTTGTATAACTACACGTTGTTGAACAACAACGATTAGTATTCATGTATAAATAGCCGGTTGACATGCGGCTGGTGTGATATATAGTTTTTCTTATCTTAGTGAAGAACTTAATTAGAGGAAAAATGTCTACGGTAATGATGCTTTCTCTACCACTTTGGTTTATCTTGTTATTTGTGCAGAGATTTTAGAGATATTTAAAGCTTTCATCTAATTGTAATTGATGATAAGGCCGAGGGAAGATGGAAGTGCACTTTAACCGAATCCGTCAGTTATACTGAATAAAGAATAAAGAATAAAGAATAAAGAATAAAAGACATTTATTGGTATCACATAACAAAACACACAATTAAACATACAACATGTAACAAAACAATAAAAATAAAAATAGTAACAATTTACATGTGCCCTGTTATGTGATGCCAACACTGTGCACAGCTCAGTATACGCGGCAAGCGGGGCCTGCTGCACTGGTATTCTGCTGTACACAGTAGTGACATCATGGCACGAAACAGGAAAGAAAAAAGAAAAACAAATTGATATAGAAGTGACTTACTTAAATAAAAACATTATAAAACAATAAAAACAACAGTACTGAGGAATAGATTAGTATTAATAGGATCTTTTCTCGGTAAGTACAGTTTTGTTTTAACTCGGGACCTCTAAGTGTGAGACCATGGTATTATATCACTAGACCAAAGAGGCGGTTAAAACTGATACATATCTGCTATCCATGCCTCTTGACAACTTGCACAGAAAATTGAGGGTAATGAAATTAAGCGGCAATTAGGAGCATCTCCCACTTTGGAATCTCTCCCTTTAATGACTGATAATTGTCTGACGAACGCTTTAGCTCGGCCTGTTGACCCGTGAACCACCGCGATTGCCGTGGTTAGCGGCCGATTACCGTGGTCGCGGCCGCAGTGGGTCACGGGGCGCGAAGTACCGTGGGTTCGCGTAGGCATGCGTAGGCGCACGTGTGCACCTGCCGCACCCGTGATGTTGCTGTTGATTCAATTCATTGACTTTTGTGTGTGAAGTTGAATGAATGACGACCGACAATATTTTTCTGTTAAAGTAATTTTATTGAACGTCAATAAAAATGGCATAGGAATTATTATTTGTAAAGTGAAATTTGTATAACTAACAAAAATATGTTATAAGGATTGAATGGTATCATCATCATCATCATCACCAGCAGCCTATAATCGTCCCACTGCTGGGCTTAGGCTGGTTGTAATGTAAACAAAGCGGATCATAACCCGCCATGCCGGCCCAACGTGGGTCGGTGTTTTTAAACGACTTCCTAACATATTACGACAACAAACAGAACCTAAGGCTAAATTAACATGCCTTCCGAGGCAAGGAGAGATTCAAAATATTAAATTTTTGTTTAAAATTAATGTTTTAATTTTTTTATTAAACTTTAAAAGGTTTGTTGTGAAATATAAATTCATATAACTGTGTACAATATAGTTCATACGTATTAAATACTAAGTATCAACATTTAATCTACTTTGGATTAAGGAAATACGTGGGACACTCAGAAAGTTTTGCGAAACTAAAAAACTAACTTCTATGGATAAAATATTCTATTTAAATCTTTTCAAAAAACTTTCCACCAACCTCTGTACAAAGTTTCATGCGTCTGAACCAATTTTCGAAACATTTTTTTTCAGTCCGCCGCAGACACCTCTTCCACGGCCTTCTCGAACGCTGCTAGCGCGTCTTCCGGCGATGAAAACTGTATCCCTTTCAGCAGATTTTTTATTTTAGAGAATAAAAAGAAGTCACACGGTGCCAGATCAGGACTGTAAGGAGAGTGACCCAATACTCTGACCGGTGTGGTGCCCAGGAAGTCCTTCGTTTTGAGCGCTGAGTGCGCGGACGCATTGTCATGGTGAAGCAGTACCCCGCGAAGCCCGGTGTACGGTCGCTTGTTGCTCATTGCAGACAAAACTTCTGGCAGGCATTTTGTGGTATACCATTCGGCGTTGATGCTGCTTTGGTCTCGTAATGGAATTGAAACCAGATACCCCGTCAAAATGAAGAAACTAGCGATAAAAAATATCCCTGCGCTTCTCGATCGCTTCACTTTCGTAGGCGTTGGTTCGTTTTGAAACAGCCAAACTGTCGACTGACGCTTTGTTTCTGGATCGTTTTGATAAATCCAGGATTACTCACCTGTCACAATGTCGTAAACGCACCGAGACGCTTCAAATTTTTTAATCATATCACGGCACCACTCCACTCGGGCCTGCTTCTGAGTTTCGGTGAGGTTGTGCGGCACCCAGCGCGAAACTATCCTCCTCACGCGAAGGTGCTCGTGTAGAATCTTGTGAACGCTTCCCGAACCAATCTGCAGTGTATGCTGAATCTCTTATGTAATTCGTCTGTTTTCTTGAATTATATTTTTTACTGCCTTTCTTCCGTGACAGCCACAGCCACCACGCCACTCCACCACTCCTTTGTTCATCGGCGACCGCGCTTGAACTCGCTATGCCAACGGTAGATGGTTGCTTTTAAAGGTCCTCCATTCATAAAAGCCATTTGAAGTCGATCAAATGACTCATCAGGTTTTAGACCACATTTAAAATCGTACAACATTATCGCACGAAAATGTTCTCGATGCAGATCCATTTTTAAATGAGACACGATAATTTAATTTGGCTCTCGAAAAAATGTAAAGGAAAATTCGAAATTCGAACAATGGTATTTTTACTTTTAAATAACCAAATTTTTCAGAACAAGTGACCAGTGCCTTATATATAAAAACTTTTTTTCGCAAAACTTTCTGAGTGGCAACATGTGTTTTTTACTTAAAATACTCTAGGAGAGTCATTATACTTATAACAATAACGAGTATTGTATTCTGTACTACTTCAATATACTGACAAACAATCAATCAAACAGACCGCGTGCTCTTAATATATGTTAATTGTGTATATCAATAATGTACCATCGACTATCTTAGTTTGTATCTAGCTTCCGTACTGAGCTCTACGGCAGCGTCTTGCATCTCCATAAAAACAATGCTCAATAACTCTGAGAGAGCGGGGCGACCTGATAAGCCAGTGTGGTGGGGCCTGGGCCGCTACGGGCTTGTGAAATTCCACGCCCGTGATAAGGCGTTCATAGGGATGGGTGATGTATCGATGTCACACTGGTTTTGTCAAATTATAAATAAATTCTAGCGATTTTATTGCTGATGTAGTTACGTTTGATAATACGTAATCAGCTAGATTGCCTTGTCTTTATCTTACCTTTTGTTAGGGATTTTTTGTTAATAGGTATAACAACACTAGACTAGAGTTGTCAAACCGTAACTATTGGCGACTGTTTATTTTTCACATTGAATATAATGTCAGTACAAAAAAGAGTAGATTTTAAATATTTTAAACTTCTTAGTTGTTTTTATTACAACTTGATAGGTTCAACAAAAAAAACAAAGTATATTACAACAATTATTACAACAAAATAATAAACTATACTTATTTATTACTTACCAAAATATTGTCTTAATTTGGTTTACAACTAAATAATGTAATTAAATAATCTCATTTTTATAAACTAAAATATTGGTTTTTTTACATTCAATTTCGATAGTAATAATCACTGAAGCTCCCAGCCATCACTATGTATTTGCATACTCAGCGGTTATCTGTAGCGCAGCAGTTATCTCCCAAAGAGAGTTTCACCGAACATTGGCTTTTTGACCTGCGCCCGTTGTTATTCGATAATTATTACATTATTCGGAGATATCGTTATGCAATAAACAGTTGCATGCCCTCGGAGTTCTTGGAAAAAAAAACTGTTTTATTTAACAAAACAAGTTTTGCTATTGATGTAATTTAGGAATCACAACAAGTTATAACTGCTTCAATTCTAAATTTAAAAAAAAATCCATAGAAGTATGTATTTTTTATATTTGCTGCAGAACTGTCTTATTTGATTTACAAGTTGTGCAATTACAGAATATATTCATTCATTCACACAAGTCTTGCGCAGCAAAATTAGCTATTCAAGATTGAACAAGCATTCAGTGCATTGTTACATGCGATCTGGTATTCTGTTCTCGACTGCGGCCGCTTAGCAGCGCACTGCAGATCCTATATCGCGGATTAGACGTCATATAAATTCAGCGCGAGACGTGGACGTGCGGCGGCGGCGTCGTTGGTGCGCGTGCGCCGCATTGTTGACAAGGTGTGAGCAAATTGACGCCCCAGGCGGAAAGGTTCTATTAGAAAAATTACGATTGTTTACAGCTTTCTTGTATTTATCAGTGATGGAGTATTTCTGCCTTAGAAAGACGAAAAAAAGTAAAAGAAAAATTAAAATTTCTACTTTTTTTTTAGAATGCCGACGATATCTTGAATTGTATTATTTTTATTTGAGGTAGAATAGGGAACAAGTAAATAAATCGAACGGCAACAAAATATGCTTCAGACTCTAATTATAGGTACCATGTGCCTAATAAATAGGCTAAACTTGACTAGATTGAAAACTTCCATCTTTCACTAGATCAAAAAAACGTACGCTGGTATAACTCTAGTGATATGCCACATACGGTAATCTTAGGCTGTGCAGACACATTCACATAGGTAAACAAACATTAAAGTATTTATTTATGTGTCATCATGGATTCCCTGATAAGGATGATATAAAACTCTCGTATCAAAAATAAAAGTTAACAGTTCACAACTTTTAAACTTTGGTATCGAGATAATGTCATGCATTTAATGAAACAACATTTTTGTACAAGCTATTTTTATTGGTGTCCGAATCGTCAGTGAAAAAAATAATAAAATTAAAAATTAAATAAAGTGTCAATTCGGACACTGTGTCCGAAATGTCAGCTACCCATAGCGAACGCACAATAACAACATACCAGTAATTGGTTTCTTTTTCTTTTATTTTTATATGCTTTATCGATACATTGTAGAAACCATATTTTGAAAAGTTTTTATCACTCAACAACAATTGGATTCAGGATTGCAATATTGAAGTATATACTCATGTATTTAAAATAAAGATATGAACGACGATTCAGTTAGGACCCGAGACAGGTGCTGCTCCATTGCAACATAACATAGAATTGCTTCTACCGGAAACAAAACCTTTCACTTAGTGGCTTTGATTAAGTTCCTACTTACGAACACACACGACACAAGTAGGTAATATAATATTTATCACAAATTCCTACTAGCTATAAAGTTAGTGGGCTTGGATATTCGGCGTCGTGGGCGCGGCGTGGGTGGCTGTGGGTTCGATTCCCGCCGCTCTTGATTATGTGACAACGTGAATGAAATTGTTTTCGTAATAACGCTAGTGGGCTTATGCGACAATGCCATCAATGGGACGCTAATATTTTTTTACTGAGTAACAGTAGATCTATACTGAGTAAGTAGTTACTGAGCATTGTAACGGAGCAAATCAATATTTTGCAGTACTTTTTTCACTAAGAGCTTATTGGCGATATCAAGTGGCGTCGACTTAAGCGGTTAGTTGTATTGTACTTTTCCTGTCCAAAGTGAGTATATATAGACAGATAGACAGTCATGTGACCCCTTATGTATACTGTCTTTTTTGATAGAGGCAATAAAAGTAATTTATTATTATTATACAGTTATCGCTGAAAAAAAAACGTTTTCTTTTGTTACCAGATGGATGAACACTAAAATATAAAACACTCCCAACTTTTTCAATAAAACTTTGCTAATGACTTGCATCATAGAGATAGGTAGATACTTTATAGAGGGACTCTACATTCAATCGTTGTTCAATTGGCACCTTTAGTGTCGCTCTATCGTGTGAGGACATTAATTAACATATTTTAAATCCTACGAGCTAATTAACTCACCCACGCACACAGCAGGTAATGATTTCGAAACGAACAAGAAAACTTCGTCATAACATAGTTGAATATGACTTGGAGTACGTCTCTACTCGTAGAGTTGACAAAAAAAACAAAAACAAAAACTAAATTTGTTGCCTTCAAATTTTCAACATTTTTCTATTTGACTATTTTTTTGAGATAAGTAGTTCGTGGATGGCCACAGGTGGCCTTGTTAGCGTTACCGAACTTTATCGGTGACAGTCTTACCGCGACAACCGGCTGAAATAAAAGTTAGGAGTCATTGGTTAAATAAAATAATACTTTTAGTTTTAAGTAGGGCTGTATGCCCTGCGCACGCGCCGTGCGCGGGCCCGGCCGCGTGGGCACTGCCTTCGCTTGCACACATCCGGGCCGCTACCGGATTTTGGTAGGCTACTGGTTTGCCCACCGGCTTCTTTGCTTTAGCTATTAACAACTGACTGTGACATTATATTGGAATTAATAACATGGACTTCTTCTGGGTAATTTGTAAGGTAATGAAAACTATTGCGCTCTTGTAAAGTACCTAAGGTTGTAAACCCTGTTTGGGTTAAAGAAAAGAAAAAAATGGGCTTTGAAGAAAATAATTAGCTTCGTTTGGCACAGTTCATCACCTTCTGAAATTTTGCACAGAGGTTTCCTTTTTGGATACTCATCTGTCCTTCATCTCTAACAGCCGAAATTAATAACTATCTCTGGTAATAGACAGGCTTATCTTAGTTTAGTTACCTAGCAACCGCTGTTATTTTCCGATAATTAACAGAAATAACTAAGCAACAAAGCTAGTAGGCCTATCTCTTGCTGAGGATAGGTTATTAATTTCGGTTGTTAAGACCACTGCCAATTTCTTTGACGATAAGGATTCTGATAGGCCAAAGTTTTTTACCACACTCGCACTATAGCAGCATCCGTATTATTATCGTGTTTGTTTAAAATGTAATTTAATGTGCTTACGCCTACTTGGTATGTACAATCACACAATAGTGATTTGTAATAGGTACTGATTTCAAGGAAGTGAACGTTAGTAGTCACTGTGCCCCTTTTGCAACTTGACCCAGCCAGACGGATCGCATGACGTCTCCGACTTACTAATGAAAAACCTGTGATTTACTACAGCCGACTTGGCTTAATATAGTCTTAGCAACTGGCGCAGAAGCTCGTTAATTACATATACGACTTACTTATATAGAAGTATAATATTTTCTTTGTGTTTTTATACTAAGTAACACATACCTCGTAAACATATAGACACACAAATGTTTACAGATACGTTGTAAACAATACAATTGTTAATTATGACAATAAAACATAAAGACAAATGCAATGGGATTTTGTTTTTGTGAATTTGTCGGTCGTTCCTTTCGCTCGCGATACGGGAGGTAACGCTTTAGAGCGAGAGAAAGACAGGCAACAAGACAGGGGGTCGACCGCCTAACGCTCTCGCTTTCGATCGCTTTGAAGGCGAGGCGAGGAGGAGGCGTCATCTTGTCATTTCGAAAGCAATATGAAAGCAATATCAAAAGCTATAGGCTATAGCTTTCGATATTATTCGATATTATATTTCGATATTATATTTGAAAGCGAGGCGAGGGCCTCGCTTTCAAAGCGATCGAAAGCGAGAGTGTTAGGCGGTTGGGGGGCTGGTGTTAAACAATAATAAATAATGTGTCGTTAAGCAGTTCATTCAACTTTTGTAAGATTCAAAAATTGCAAAATTTTTGGATATCCTGTTGATTGACATCATGGCAAACCAATTGGTTTTATTTGCTAAACGTCGACGCCGGCGCAGGGCGTGCCTAGACACTCGTTTTGGCAAAACTTGTTTGCGAAACGAGATTTACAAAGGAAATCTACAAATTTGTATAAAACACAAACATGGAGCGCGTGCGAAAGTCTCGTCGAGCTCGTCGGACGGTGCTAAAAGATTTTATACTTGTTGAACTTACACACATTGTATGGCTAACATTTTGGTTTACTTTCTTACAGCAGAACAAACCAAGGACTAATACATAGATTATAATTTTCTAAAGTTCATAAAGTTCAGCGCCGCCAAACAATTAAATTTCTTTTGTTTCGGTTTTCACAGCAGACAACGGATTAATACAAAAAGCTATATAAAATTGTGTGCAGTATAAAATTGGAACGACTCAGGATATAATGCAGCGTGCATACCGGGATCAAACTGTTGCTGTCGGAGAATCACGCAATTTCTGCATTTTCCCAAATTACTACTTACCACCTAAATACCATGAAGTATATTTAAGAACACATCAACCACTAACTATGTTGAAACCCACAAATGCATTGTATCAAAGCATGTCAGTGCACATGCGCATGCGCAGTGTGTCAAGGCATCGCGCAGCTGCTCAGTCCTGTGGCCGCGTGACGATGGTCCGACCACAGGGGTTTTTGCTGTGGTCCTATGTGGGCCACGATGCAGTGCCACGAGATTGATTGGACTCAAATTGGAGCGACAGCAACCGGTTAAAAGATTGATCAATAATAATGGACGGATTGGATTGATAAGCGCTATTGTTTTATCATGAATGAGAGTCGAGTTCCTAATGTGTTTAGGGTTGAGTACTTCGTAATGAAAAGACAATTGCCCTATAGGATCACCTTGCCTTTCGTACGTCAATGCCCTTTTTGCAATAATGACCTGAGAACTCATATAATAGATCCATAGATCCACTGCCGCAAAAATCCCCTTAAAGTCCTACTAACTTAAAGATTTATACCTAATCAAAACATAGTTTTAGAGTTATTTTAATACGGCGTGATGTGTGGTTGTTTTCACAAAGAAATTAAACTAAAAATTATGCATTCTAGGTCTAGGGATGTTTTTCGAATAGTAATTAGCCCACTTTTCGCGTTTTGCATGAAAATGAAATGCTTGAAACATGTTGGTATACATTACTTTATTTTAGTGCATCCTCAAATTTTTGTTATAGCATATCTTCCAAAGTTAAAATAAACAACTTTGCAATGAAACTTACTAAGAAATCATATATTTTTTAAATGTAGGTACAGAACCCTGGGAGTCCATCACGCTTCTTGACCGGTTCTTTCCATTCATATTATACTCGTAATAGTGTGCGATGTAACGTAAGAGGTTTTTACGGTTAGTTAAATTAAAAGCATACTTTCGTGGCGCTCTTGTTTTAGTACTTTATGAGGAGAGAACATTAATTTATCCATTTCTACTGCACAACTCGAGTTCCCATACTGACCGAGATCGGGGGAGCCACTCCGAGACTCCGGCGCAGATGTACGCGCGCAATCGATTCTCATTACGATATCGGCTTGAGAGCTGTAAATGCTACAATACGTTGTAGTGTGGGAGCGCATTACATGGCGGCACTGAAGGTTCGCACTGCATTAGCGCCATGCGTTGATATCGCATAAATCGTTGAAGCGCCGTGTGTGCGGTCACCATGGTGTACGTACAGCGCGGGACAGTGTAATGCAAATGTTTATTTTTTAACATTATTCATCTACGAAATGATTTCGTTCTATGATAGTTTCGAGGAAAAAAAAATCCCTTCGATTAAGGACTCTTATGACAATATTCTTGATTTATTATATATTTATTTTATTTTATTTGGAAAACCAACAGCTTTATGAAATTGAATACAATAATATTATAATAACTGATAGCCAATAAGAGGTCTTCGCTTTTACAAAACAATATAGATCTAATTTAAGTGAGAACATTGACAAACCTAATCTAGTTGTTGAGGACGCCGAGTTTTATTAGTTTAGACATACGTAGCATAAGGGAATTTGATTATTTTGTTATTATTTTGTTTGTAAACTTAATGTAGTAATAAGTACATGTAAAGCGCTAAGTACGATTTGTTAAAGTTAGGTTTGATCTTGTCGAAACACGTCTAAACATGAATTAGCCAATCACGTTAAAGTTCACTTAATTTGTTTGTCTAGTTAGTATGGGATTGGTAATAGTCGCAATATCAACTATGTCAACTAGTCGCTAGTTGCCATACGTCCAAATCGGATATAAGTAGCGCAGTTTTGTATGAGAATCATGTTCAACGTTCAGTATTCAATTGTAACTTGGGAAATAAAGAAGACACTAAATACATCGAAGAAGAGTTTTTAATTGAACAAAAATACAGTCCACCACATTATGGTCCATCGAGAAGCCGGATCTCAAGGAATATTTTGAAGAAAGAAAATATTCAAGAGAAAATATTCAAGCCTTCGTCGTCTACGGTACTGAATATTTTATCAACGTTTGGAGCTGCTATCAAGACGTCTAGCTACAATCTTCGTTGCCATTAGCCGATCGCAATGGTTGTCACAAGAAGTCAAGGTGATATAGCGGAGCTGGAAGAGCAAAGGCGTCAAGAGATGCAACGCGTTGAAATTGAGCGAATACGGCGACTCTCACTGGAAGCACCTGCTTCACCTGCGTCGAGACATGTAGACCGGGGGCAAAGCAAGGCGAATCCAGGGGGCACCATGGTTCATAAGGCTGGTCCCAGTATGGAAGAAAAGGAACGGCGTCGCGTCCCGTCACCGACGCGTTCTGTGCGCTCGCATCGATCTACGGCAAGCGCTACTACGAGAATGCGACTGGCGGAATTAGAAGCCGCTGAGAAGCTAGCGTCCATAAGAAGAAAGGAATTGGAACTGGAAGCCGATTTAATAAAGAAGAGGTTTGCCGCCGAAGTATCGGCCATTCAAGAGGATGACGATAGCGTCCACGATGAACCGGTTCGACGCGTCTCAAAGGAGGAAGAGCGCCAGCGAGTTGATGAATGGCTACAAGTGCAAGGCAACCAAAAAGAAGATGTTCGACAACTACGCTTCGAAACACCTAGAGAAACAACATCACATACCCCATCACGAACAAGGAGCGGAATCGATCGACTGGCAGAAACTTTAGAGAAGATGGTGCGGCCTAGAACACGAAGTATGGACCTACCTATTTTCTCCGGGGCTATCAACGAGTGGCTACCATTCAAAGCGGCGATGCAAGATAGCACAAGATTGTACAACATATCCGACGCTGAGAACGTACAACGGTTGAGAAGCTGCCTTAAGGGAGAAGCTAGAGACGTCGTGTCAGCACTGCTACATACGGCCACCAATCCGAACGTCATTATGAGAACATTAGAACAATGCTTCGGACGACCTGAAGTTATCATCGATCGAGCCATGGAAGAGTTAAGGAAGACGCCGAAACCATCATCATCAGCCACTGACCTCAATCAGTTCGCCGTGCGGTTACAAAACACCATCTGCGTATTGAAGACAATCGATCGTCGGGGGTACCTCTACAATCCTCTACTGGCAAGAGAGGTGCTGGATAAGCTGAGCCCGCACATCCGATCACGTTGGTGTGACTACGCTTACGAAAATGAAGGGACGGCGGAACCAGAGATCGTGATGCTTTCGCGATTCTTAATGCAAGAGGCGGACCGAGCGTTGCGATACACATACGCTCCTCCATCAACGAATGCAACGAACATAAGAAGAGAAGTTCGACCTGCTGCAGCAATTGCAATGCCAAGGAAGAAGGCTAACATCGTGTACAACGTGGAAGAAGTGCAAGATTCGTGCCTGAGCTGCGGTCAAGCGCACATACTACATCAATGCCCGAAGTATAAAGAGATGACGACTGAACAGCGATGGGACTTATTAAAAGAAAAGCAAGTATGTTTCAAGTGCGCTCATCACAAGCACCGGCGGAGCAGCTGTCGCGCCAAGCCATGCGGCGTGAGACAATGCAAACGTCTACACCATTCGTCGCTTCATTATGAAAAAGAAGAGAAGCCCGCAACCGCAACACAAGAACAAGCAACAACGAGCAACGAGGCCGTGTTGTCGGTAGCTACCACCAAAGCTGCCGGACCACGTGCCGTTCTTCTGAAGATGTGCCCTGTTGTCATCGGTGGACCACGGGGGGAGGTGAACACTTTCGCGCTGCTGGATGAAGGGGCTACAATCACTCTAATCGACGAGGATCTGGCCAAACAAGTCGGTGCGGAAGGACCTGCACATCCGCTACATCTCCATGGCGTCAATATGAGGCAAATACAGAACAACAGCAAGCTCGTCACCGTGCAAGTTCGCGGCAAGCAGGAAGATCACGCATACCAATTGAAAGCGAGAACAATGAAGAATTTAAAGTTGCATCAACAATCAATTCCAGAAGAATTATTGCAACATAAGCACCTTCAAGATCTGAAGCAAGAAGAAATATGTTACGAAAGAGCGCGTCCAGGCCTTTTGGTGGGAACCGATCACTGGGAAAGTATTGTCTCCAGGGAACTGAGAATCGGTGGCCCCAACGAACCGGCTGCCTCAAAGACGCAACTCGGCTGGGTGGTGCACGGAACCGTACCACGCAACATGATTATGAAGAATGAGAACGTGCTTCATCTCTACGAGCCCGATCGGCACAGCGATGCAAGAGAGCGGCACGACAAACAGCTTCATGACCTAGTGGAGTTTCACTTCAAAATAGAAGCACTGGGCGTCGCACGGGAACCACGAATCAGTGAGGCGGACCAGCGCGCAATGAAGATAGTACAGAACACAATTAAGAAAATTGATGACGGCTATGAAGTTGGCTTACCATGGCGACAAGACAAGGTCACCACGCCACCAAGCTACCACGCGGCACTACGAAGATTACAGAACATTGAGAAGAAGATGGACGCCTCGCCAGAATTCGCTGTCGAATACACTGCTCAAATAGAAAACCTTCTTAAGAAGGGGTACGCGGAGCCATGCGACGGATCGGAGATGAACAGCACCCACTGCTGGATTCTACCACACTTCGCCGTATACAACCCCAACAAGCCAGGCAAACAACGGCTAGTGTTCGACGCAGCGGCACGATGTAACGGCGTGAGCCTCAATGACCTGCTGCTGGAGGGCCCTGATCTGCTGCTATCGCTGCCCGGAATACTATTTCGCTTCCGGGAGAAAGCCATCGCCGTCACAGCAGATATTCAAGAAATGTTTCTACGGGTCAAGATACGTGTTGAAGATCAACCGGCCCAACAGTTCTTATGGCGAGGGGGAGATCGCACAAGTCCACCTCGACATTACAAGATGACCAGTATGATATTCGGCGCAGCAAGCTCTCCATTTATGGCGCACTTCGTTCGCAACCACAACGCAGAGCGACACGCCGAAGAGTATCCACGGGCATTAGAAGCAATAACGAAAAATCACTACATGGATGATTTCGTTGCCAGCTATGAAACAAAGCAAGAAGCTCGGGCTGCAATAAATGAAACAAGGAAGGTACATGCAGCGGCGGGATTCACTTTGAGACAATGGAGCGCAAGCGACACCGCAGCATTGCGTGACGTGCCCACGGAACTATACGCCACCTCACCTATGCGACTGGGGGGAGATCAGCAAGAGAGTAAGATCCTCGGTCTGATGTGGAACGCTGAAAAAGACGAACTGGGATTCAACACTTCAATGAACAGAGTTCCAGTGGAAGTTCGAAGTCGGCAGCGTGCACCAACGAAGAGAGAGGCTCTCAGCGCGGTCATGTCTATATACGATCCGCTGGGCCTACTGAGTCACTTCACCATCAGAGCGAAGATAATTTTGCAAAGTCTATGGCGACTGAAGACATCGTGGGACGAACCTGTACCGGCAGAAGCACAAGAGCTATTCACGGCGTGGTTATCGCAGCTCGAAGAAATTGCAAGCCTGCAAATTCCAAGATGCTACTCGCCGGGAACCTACGAACAAATGGAGCTACACGTACTATGCGACGCAAGCGAACAAGCCTACGCAACCGTGGCCTATTGGAGAATCGTCTACAGCAACGGCGAAGTTAAAGTCGTGCTAGTGGCCGCCAAAGCTAAAGTGGCACCACAACGCACACAAACAATACCACGGTTGGAGCTAAAAGCAGCAATCATCGGAGCGCGACTTGCTGATCAAATCAAGAAGGAACACAGAAGTACAATAACAAGAACCGTGTACTGGACTGACTCCACTACAGTAGTTCATTGGGTGCGCAACGACGCTCGACGCTACACACCATTCGTGGCGCATCGACTCGGCGAACTGGCGGAACTCACCCATAAAGAAGAATGGCGATGGCTACCAACAACAGAAAACGTAGCGGACGACGCCACGAGAATGACCAACGGTCGTATAAGTACGAGCGATCGATGGTTTCAGGGACCACGCTTCCTATATCAACGTGAAGACGAATGGCCCCTCGAACGCATAGACGACAACCAAGATGAAGAGCAAGAAGTTCTACACACGACAGAAGTGGAACCAAGACGGGATAGCTGGATACCGGACCCGACTCGCTTCTCTAAGTATGAAACGTTAGTACGAGCGACTGCGCGAGTGTTGGCGTTTATTGACATATGTCGACACAGGGCCACCGGATTGGAATACCGGCATATAGAACGAGCGGAACAAGAGCTCATCAAGCAAGCACAAGAAGATAGCTTCCCTAATGAGATGAAGAAGATAAAGACTGCTCAACCAATCACTAGAGGAAGTCGCCTCTTTCAGCTCGACCCGGTGTTAGAAGATGGCATCTTAAGAGTACGCGGCCGCATTCAAGCTGCTACCGCGCCCGACAATATGAAGACGCCAATCATTATGGACGGACGGCACCGCATCACAAGACTGATCGTTCTGAAAGAACACTGCGGCGCGGGTCACGCAAACAGAGAACGCGTAACTAACGACCTGCGACAACGCTACTGGATAATACATTTGAGACCCACAGTACGCGCTATAGAAAAGGAATGCGCACTCTGTCGGGTACGAAAAGCCAGACCGAGAGCACCGGCCACTGGAGATTTGCCACGCGCTCGCCTTGACCCTTTCCATCGCCCGTTCACTAACTGCGGGGTGGATTACTTTGGGCCAATGATGGTGAAGATCGGACGCCGGCGAGAGAAAAGATGGGGCGCACTGTTTACGTGCCTCACGTCACGCGCCGTGCACATCGAGCTCGTCTCATCACTCACCACAGACTCTGCAGTGATGGCACTACGACGGATGGCGGCAAGAAGAGGATGGCCAAAGCTTATGTACTCCGACAACGCTACGAACTTTCGTGGAGCCGATCAAGAGCTACGAGCAGCGTACACCGAGTGGGCACCCATATTAAAAGAAGAGGGGTACCTACACCGCATGGAGTGGCGTTACATAGCGCCCGGAGCGCCAAATCAAGGCGGCGCCTGGGAAAGGTTGGTGCGCTCAGTAAAAGTCGCACTCACCGCTACGCTGCGAGAAAAGGCACCCGCCGAAGAGGTTCTGAGAACGCTATTGACCGAAGCAGAGTTCTCTATCAACACCCGACCGCTGACCCACGTCAGTGTGAGTGCCCACGATCCAGAGGCGCTCACCCCCAACCATTTTCTGTTGGGATCATCAAATGGACTACCTACGACGGGACCCTGTGACGAAGCGGACCGAAGAACATGGAGAGCCAGCCAAGCGTTAGCCGACCACTTTTGGCGACGCTGGCTACGCGAGTATCTGCCTTCACTGATACCGCGAGGCGAGCCACGAGACAACGGACGGCGACCCATACAAGTTGGAGACGTCGTAATAGTGGCCGATAACACGCTACCACGAAACGTATGGCCTATGGGCATCGTGGAAGGCACCTACCCAGGACCAGACGGCGGCATCCGGATAGCAGATGTGAAGACAAAGACAGGAGTCTTCAAGAGGCCAGTCAGCAAACTCGTCGTGCTCCCGGTAGAAGAGGCTTCGCAAGCTGCGCCGGGGGGAGGATGTTGAGGACGCCGAGTTTTATTAGTTTAGACATACGTAGCATAAGGGAATTTGATTATTTTGTTATTATTTTGTTTGTAAACTTAATGTAGTAATAAGTACATGTAAAGCGCTAAGTACGATTTGTTAAAGTTAGGTTTGATCTTGTCGAAACACGTCTAAACATGAATTAGCCAATCACGTTAAAGTTCACTTAATTTGTTTGTCTAGTTAGTATGGGATTGGTAATAGTCGCAATATCAACTATGTCAACTAGTCGCTAGTTGCCATACGTCCAAATCGGATATAAGTAGCGCAGTTTTGTATGAGAATCATGTTCAACGTTCAGTATTCAATTGTAACTTGGGAAATAAAGAAGACACTAAATACATCGAAGAAGAGTTTTTAATTGAACAAAAATACAGTCCACCACACTAGTACTTAGAACAATATAAACATATAACAAATACATAAATACATACATAAATTACATAAATAAATACGACGTTACGAATACTTTTTTCATATCTCTATAAGTAGTATCGAAAATATTCTAAACTATTCCTTTTGCTCGGTTTAATCTATTTTGCACTATCAAAGAGATGGTCGATACCTTAATACACGATAACAATAGAATAATTTGTGCAACTTTTAGTAAGTACTCTTTAATACTGACCTTGTTGGAATGAGTTTTACAGTTATTAAGAAAATGACTCTTGATATCTCTTCATTCTTGTTCTTCTATCAAGAGTCTTCAAAATTCAAAAGTTTATTAGGAAACCTCATACGTTTTTTACATAAACACTAGTATTAGTATGCTGTCCCACAAATTGTGTACTAGTCGGTAATGTCCACCCATAGCCCATTACACATTGTGGTCACAGCAGTCCATCAATCGCATAGAGGCCGAATGCGGCCGTTCAAGAGGCGCCGTTTATTTGGACCGCGCGTTCGCCGACCCCGGCTGCACATGTTACATGTCCATATTGCATTTATTTGCGCAAATGTGAATTGAAATAATGCGAGGGCTCTACCTACTGCATCAGACAAAAAAAAAAGCTCAAAACGATTATGGGAGGGATGGGCGAATGCGCGTGTTCTTGAATGTTTTATAAAGTTATAAGAGTATAGATTTTGCAAACATTAATTTTTCTTATACAGTAAGACTTCAGTAGATAGTGAAACTATAACAAGATAAGCTTAGATTTTCTAAATTCCATTTGTAAAAATATTTATCATTCTTCATCATCATCATCATTTCAGCCAAAAGATGTCTATTGTTGGACAAAGGCCTCCCCCAAAGATCTTTACAACGACTGGTTTAATATTATATTTTATTATTTCTAACACGTATGTTATTATTTAGCTAATTTTGCTCGAATACATAAATAAGACTTGGTGTCTATGGTCATGATCACTTCCCATCAGGTGGCTAGTCTGCTTGATTGCCGCTTTTTAGAGAATAAAAAAACTTGTATAGTCCTACTTTGGACACATCAATCAGTGTTCCCAATTGCGGGGACGAACTGCGCCACTTGTCGTTAATTGTCATTAAACAAATGCCCGGACGTTTTGACTTTATTGGTTGATTGATCGGACCGTGTATCCACCATAATTATTTTGTTGGGGTTTGTAAATTGATATGTTTTTCAATTGTTTGTTCATTGAATTAGCTTGGAACTAAGTTGTTGTGAAGGGCGTTATTTTGATACAAAAAGATCTCATCTGTGGGCTTGAGGACTGAATCTACATTATTTTGTGTGTATGTGGATGTGGATGGACTGTAATATCCCCAGAAAATTAAAAGGTTATTGTAATGGTTTGTTGAGAAACAACAACCATCTATTTAATAGGAGAATGTTATTTAAAAAAGGATATGATCATATCATGTCGTTTATGTAAAGTGGCAATAGTGGTGATCATCAAGCTCACTGTTAGGTTACCGAAGTTTTCCATTTATTTGGCTTATATTTGCAATATGGTTTACACATTCTTCAACTGTAAGTTATAAAAAGCTTCCGCATTAAAGGTAACATTATGGTCACCTCGCAATGCAACTACTCGCACTCCCGTAATACAAAAGCAAATGAAATACCAGAAGTGTACGTAAAAAACGATTTTCTGTTAGTTCGATCAATAGAAATTGTATGTTTACCATAATAAGCGAACCACCGAATTTCACGTGAAGCGTGAGTTTGTGCCTCTCCACAACCACTACAACGGGTTCTAGACAATTGGACGTTGATCAACGACTGCGCAGTGCAAATAGATAGCTCAGTGCTGGAGTGGCCGGTGAGTAGCCGATTTTTGTCCGGTGATTAATTGAGCAAACAGCGTGCGCCGACGGGCCAGCTGCTATTGATCATCCGCTGTGGATGTTTGACAAGTGCTGGAATGAAAATCTCTGTTGGTGCCGTTATAGACTGTTCCACTTGTCGCTTCAACTTAAAAAGGTAATTTTGTTAGTAGGCACTAACAGAGTAAGCAATCAGGTGGTTGTATTAAAGAATTTCGAGTTACGAGTATCTATACTATTCATAAAGAGGTAAAGTTTCTTTGTATGTTTGTTTGCGGAGGGTAATCTCTGGAACTACTGGTCCAATCCCAAATATTCTTTCACTAATAGAATGCTGTGTTCCTTGTGGGTAACATAGGCTACATTTAATTTAAAAATAGATTTTATTTTTGAGATTTAAATAATCCACGTGGACGAAGTCGCGAGAGAATTGCTAGCTATAATAATTATGTTTTATTTTATTTTGTAGAGGGATAAACAACAGTTGATTGAATATAAAAGAAACAATACATACTTTGAATAAGCTTATAATAATATGTAAACCGAATCTCTGAATTTTGAAATTACATTTGGTTAACAGGAAAAAACAGTGGAAAATGAAAACAAAAATTTACTGAGCTTTGTGGTAAAAGTTGAGGCACTTGGTATTAATAAAATACATATTGAGGATATACTATGTTTGCTTAGTAAAAAATAGGGATATGATGAATCTTTAACAAGCAAACTTTGTTTAAAAAGTAAAACGTTTAAAAAGTAAAAAAGTTAAAAAAGTTAAAAAAATAAAAGTTTATAAAACACAGAAAGAAATGGCAATATTATTATTATTGACAACTCCACAACAATGTCGAAATTACATGAAGTGGTACGGTATGGTGCCATATGTTTATATTTATATCACTGTCCAGTTCTCGTATGTATTTGCCGAGCAGGCAGACATGCGAACACCTGCATGGTTACGAAATCCATAGCAAATAAACTCAACTGATCGACATGATAATAGGTCTAGCATTTAATGTTACGAAATATTGTTTCTGTTGACTGTGACTGTATTAGCTAAAATCCATTAGCAAAATCCAACAAAAATCAAACAGTAATCCAAGCGCAAAGTCTTTACTAAAATTGTGTCATCGTCTATCTCCCATCCATCTTTCGTCCCACTGCTGGTGTCAGACTTTCCCACATGAACAATAGCTCATGGGGTGGATGGGCCATCACCCACCACGCTGGCACATTGTGGGCTGGTGCGCTTTACCAACAACTCTCTTAAGCCAACAAGCAGGACCGACGCTTAACTAACCTACCAAATCACGGAGAGAATCAAGATATTGTATTATATGTAGGCTTTTTTTTGTATATATACAATATTTGCTTCAGTAACTAATTAGAGAAATGTTATAATAAATTAAAGCAACCCTTATTATCAGCAACAGCTGGATGTTTCCGATAGCGTTGCCTCGCACCAATTAATCTATATTATAAATCGCAGTGTTAGCTTTACTGGCCAGTGCTTGCTTAAAGTATTAAGCGATATTGTAACTCTTACATTCCTAATTATCAGTATTTTTACTATTATCCTATGGTTGACTAGAGTTATTCTGCAAACGTAGATACACAGACGCTTTCGGGCCCAGAAGAATAGAATTCAATTGTTCTGTGTTAACCAGAGCACATGAGTGGTTAATATTATGTCAAAAACAATAATTTAAACTTACTCTAACTGCCGCATTCAGATACGTTAGTATATACTAATATTATAAAAAGAAAAGCTTTGTATTTTTGTATGTAATGCAACGAATAAACTCAAAAACGACTGGGCTGATTTAAAAAAATATTTCACGATTAGAATGCTACATTACATTAGCGATTTAGCGCTGAGTAACATAGGTCATAAAATAATAATAAAAAATTATCTATAATTGGAACAGAATGTAGTCAGTATAGGTATGTATTAGGAGAAAAAAATAACTTTGTCATATAAAAAAAAAACTGTAGCAAGTTATGATTTGTTTCTGATTTCGGCGAGTTAACACAGCACATGTATTTATATATCAACAACTATCAATAACAACGTTAATATATCTTTATTGTTGTTTGCCAAAATCTAAGCTGTAGAGGTAAATCTTAAAAAATATTGCATCGCCAAAGAGCGAAGCTATCGCTTGCAGTGAGGACGAGCCTATCGTTTCAATTATTTGTTTCAAATCGACCGTTGTTGGATAGACTATTGTTAATTATAATTAGAGGGATGCCCCCAACGGAAGCACGCTAATACACTTTAATATTTTGGGGTTTATATATGAAAAATGTTACCCGCTGCGACAGTCAGGGTGAAATTATTAGCATTTTTAAATGTACACATTTATGATAATTATTAGTTTGGCGGTGGGAGTTTATGATTTATTGGAATATTAAAGCGTGAATAAAGTAATGTGCTCGGCATTTTTTTATTTTATGGGTAAGCATGGGTATGGGTAAGCCTTGATCTCATCTGATGTTAAGTGATGATAAGGCTAAAAGGGTGTAGAAAACTGTATCTTACCTTCAGATACTACTACTTATACATTGCTAAAATGTGGCTAATCATTATTTTAACAGCTTATTATTAATATAATAACTGTGAATATGATAACTTGATTTAGCGGTACTACCACCGGTGTTACCACATAAATTTTTTAGTTTTCATTCTTCATCATCAGCTCATTTTATGTCCCCACTGCTGGGACACGAGCCTTCCCTATGGATGGATAGGGAGAACGGGTCATAAACCACTACGCGGGCACAGTGCGGGTTGGTAGTTTTCATTGTTTCATTCAAAATATTCCAGGTCGGGACATAATGAATGAAACAATCTCGATCCAGCGCTCTATCGGCCGCGTTGGACATGGATATGCACTCATACAATCATTTGATTGAACTTTACTTTCATTGTGATGAAGGCGCTTCGCCGTGACGGAGTGTCATACTGTAAACGCCTGATGCCACTAGAGGTGTGTTTTACTACCGAATGGTTTTCAAACAAAGCCAATTGCATTTAGATTTTACAAAGAGTCATGAATATGTAGATGCGTATCAGGTGCTATGGTCATGGTAAAAATTTGCCATTGACTTTTTTATATCTTACCGGAGGTGGAAGCGCACTTTACAAGGAATCCTCAACTAATGAGGCAATCTTGGTGCCAAGTGCGAGTTTCATCTGACAATCGTTAACGTTAAGGGGGTGCCGCGCGAAATTCCGAAAATTTACGTGTTTTAAGTCACTGGTGCTAGGCGCTGAATAGGTCATATACATTAAAAGGACTAGTGTAGTTTAGCTTGAACCTTTCATAAGGCCATGGTTGTCTTGGAATTTGAAACAAATACCCAGAAACTGCATAAACAATACGTAAAAGTAATGATATCTAAAAACTTATTTCTTCAAAAACTTTGTAAATATAGCACAAATGAAACAGTGATCCGACATCAAAATGTTTGTATTGATATTCCACAGGCCACTGTTGTCTTATTTTTCAATAAAAAAATATGAATATGAAAATATTAAGACTTTTCTTATTTTTTACCCAAACGCCTATGATTTTACGAAAGTAAACATTGCTCTAATTAAATCACCAGCCTACTCAAGTGTGCGTACGTATTCGTAGTCGTACGCCGTTGTCACACCACTGCCACGCGCCGCTCACTCGCTATCACAAAGAAACTTGAAACTCGCAGTTTTGCGTCCGCGCTGCACCCCCGAGAATTTGTATGCCAAATTTTAACTCTTCTCGTTTGTCACCAGGAGGCGCTGCTAAACTGCCATACTCATTTTCGTTTTCGTAAACATAATCGAATGAATACGGATAGTAAACAAAAATCACACTAGGCACCCTTCTCTCTTCTGCCGGAACACAACAATGCTATCAACATTGATGCTATGGCGATATATTTAGATAAGATGGTGGTAGCTAGCCAGGCGGACCAACAAGTCCTACCACCAACCAAACCTAGTACACGAACATGTACCTCCCACTGGTTATCGAACCTGTGACCTCTGGGTCTGACACTGGTGGTCTTAACTACTAAACTACAGAGGCGGTTAGAAAAAGGTTTACAATTTAAATTTATGGTTTCTCAAGCGGTTGTTGTTGAGATGGTACAATCCCCGGAGGACTTCTGAGGACTGGCATAACATAAGCGTGTTCCCGAACCTTACTAGACTCTCAAGCGTTTGAGTCGTAATTCGATAGTGTAAATCCAAAAAGTGACACATCTGTCTGGTAAAGCGCGTAGAACGAGAGACTTCGTATTTTCCGGCGATGTCTACCGTGCTTAGCATATATGCTATTATACAATAAGTATATTAGTGCATCTGGATGTGTAGTGAAAGAATCAGAAGGCAGTCACATCGTGTGATGGGATCATAGGGTCGTCAATTGTGCTATATTACGTCAAATAAATAACTTAAATATTATTGTTAATTACATACTACTCCTCGAGGATCTCGATGGCGCAGTGGTTAACGCGCCCGGTCTGCGAGTGCTGAGGTTCAGCAGCTTTCGCAATGGCCGGTCATCGGATGGGTGACCAACGATTTATTATCTCGAACTCTTCCGTGCTTCGGAAGGCATGTTAAATCCGTTAATCCCGGCATCCCTGCATAAGCTGTCGTTAACCCACCACCACTCCACCCACTGGGCCCGCGTGGTGGTTTATGGTCCGTTCTCCGTATTCATCCATAGGGAAGGCTCGTGCCCCTACAGTGGGGACATAAAATGAGCTGATGATAATTATAAACTTCCATATATGTATATTTATAGCGTAATGGTAGAGCCAGCACGGATTGCCAGGAGGTGCTGGTTTTGTTCCTATTCCTGGATTATATTTTTTCCAAAGCTTTTCTTAATGTCCCATGTCCATGATTCCCCTCACTGATATATATCACGGTAAATTTATGGAAGCATATCCGAGTTCAAAACGTTATAAATTATGATGTGTGCGTTCATTATGTCCCCCGTGGATAGGAAAGTATCGCTCGCCCACTGGACTGGATAATTGTATCGTTTCCTTGTCCACGCTCCGACGCACACGTACAAATTTATTGGTTCACGGTAGGAATCAGACATGAGCCGAACATCGACGCATATGGCATATATTGGATTAGGTACAAGTAACGGTTAGGACCATCAATTGTAGAGATGACATGATTTCAATGATGGAGGCCTTTGCCCAGCAGTGGGACAGTTAGGCTGTTTTCTTACTTTTACTTACTTAACGGTTAGGACGAGGCGTAGAGTTTAAATTTTTATGTCATATCGGGTAAGCGCTTGGTCGTCACATCATCTGATGGTAAGTGCCTATGGCCGAAGATAGCGTACTTCACCCGGGAATCTTTAACTATTGTCTATATAAAAGCATATAGCAAAAGTTGTCTTGTTATGTGTGTTAGGATCTACAATAAGATTCCAGATGACATAAAGCAATTAAATTTCACTTTATTTAAAAATAAATTGTATAAATGGTTATTAGAAAACAATTTTTATGATGTGAGAGAACTAGTAGAAAAATAAGTTAATTTACACAATAAATATTTGCATGCAATTTTATATCGCTAGGCATGAGGATTATCTTATTGTTAACCATCTAACTATAAAAATAAAATATATCTATCATCTATCAAATCGGGTACAATATTTACCGCTGCAAATTGAACCCGGGACATCTGCGTCTGAGGCCGATGGCTCAACCACTAAACCACGGAGGCGGTCATTGTATCCTTAATAAATAAAGCGTGTGAAATTGTCCGCTATCTTAATTACAATCTCTGTTAAACCCACGCCAGTATATTTAAAATCTAGTTCACTTTGATGCAACATCATTAAGGGTCCAAATATGGCAGCGATATTGATCAGCTAAGTAAACACATCAACGTGTACCGTAACCGATGGAAGTGAAAACTTAATTATAAAGACATCGATCTTCTCCTAAAAAAAGTGAACACTCATCGTGTAATCGATTTTCTCGTTAACCATCAACATCGGGTATCAGATAAGACTACATCGAATGTCGTTTCCAAATATGGCGGATATTAGAGGCTGTAATCGTGGTAAGGGTCAATTATGGCCCACCGGTGGGCAGGAACGATCCCAAAATATAATGTCTTAATGCAAACGACAATTACCAGCCATCATCGCCGTGTGAGATACGACGTCGCGTTTTTAATAACACACTTCACTCGAAATGGTCCAATGAATTTATCATCGTCTTATGTATGACATTACATTATTTTTGGTGAAGCAATCGGTACTTTACTTTCTTCGTGTATGAAGGGCTTTAATGTAAACATTTAAAAAGCTATGAGTATGTTTGTGAATTAGCTTGCACGAATACTCGATAATCATATTAAAATAGAAAGTAGAAATTCACTTCATCCGGAATCTTTTACCGAAGAAATGACTATTTTATCATCGTTTGACAGGCTTAGATAAGATGATGTTAGCTAGCTAGACAGACTTTAATCAAGCTCTACAACCAACTATGCTATATTCGAGTAGTTGGTTGTAAAGCTTAATTTAAGCTTATAATCGGGCCCCTCTAGACCGTTTTGTTAGAGCTTTAATCCCTCTGAGATCGTTGATGAAACCACAAAATCAAAGATGCGGTTGAAAACCATTGGTATACAACTAGGTTTGCAAGGATATTCTAAATATGCTCAGTGCTCATTTTAATAAGTGAATTCTGGTGCAGCCGAGTTACATAAAACATTAGACGTTTTAAAATTCAAAAAAATATTAGTGGAATTTCTGAAAATTGGAAATTTTGTAATTTATGTATGTACTAAACTGTGTAACTACCTATTTATTATACTTTTAATTGGCTAATATTGTAAACGTTTTAAAATTGTGGATATACGTTCGGTAACAATTACAGAGTGTCCGATAAACGGAGCCCTCTTAATTCATCTCTTGTTTGCTCAATTCGGGCGTGTTGCGATTGTATCCGTTCCGCGTAAGGCATCATGGCCGATAAAAATCATTCATAAGTGTTTTCGAAGAGCGTTGGATGCCAAAAGCGCACGGCAGGCGGCCGGCCTTACAAGCCGCGCGATCATCTTTAGTTTTATCATCGTTTTAATTCCGCGTAATGTTTCATGCTTTCGTGTACAGTTTCGAGTGCCGTGTACACTATAAGATAAATACGTGCGTTTAACTTTAAAGGTCACTGCGGAGCTTCTTTTGGGTCCGCCAGCCGCCTAAAATGGTAGAAGGCCGCATTTGTTGCTAAAGTGGTGAATTATGTTAACTTGCTTCTTAAAAGGTTTTTGGGGTAAGTGCAGAAAGGCTTTTATATTTTATTTATATTTGGGCCTTTTTGCACAAAGAAAGTTATGGTAAATAAATAAATAAATGTGTAATAAAAATGGTGCCATCCCTTATTTTTAATTGAGTACCTACCTACTTTGCAAGTTGTTATTGTAAACTTGTTGGTAGTGCATTATAAATTAAAAATGTTCAAATGCAACATTTATAAATAGCTTGCTTACTTCTGAACTGATCTTTAATATTTGTAAAAATATTATGATCGGATGTTAGTGACGGTAGTTGTTGACATTGAATGGGCGCATTTGGCTTTCAAAGTAAAAAGTGTTGAATAATTTCGGCGGGCTGTTTTTTTTTTAATAAAGGTTGATTATTGGTCATACATATTTATGTATATAAATACATATGAAAATTTTATTGTGATCAAATAAGTAATTAAAGTATA
Organism: Eudonia mercurella; assembly: GCA_963082485.1. Taxonomy (NCBI): domain Eukaryota; kingdom Metazoa; phylum Arthropoda; class Insecta; order Lepidoptera; family Crambidae; genus Eudonia; species Eudonia mercurella. The sequence continues at coordinate 1,584,288 of OY720030.1, read as the reverse complement.
TATTTTTACGATTATGATTTTTACCATGTAAGGTGCCCTACATATACGCTTGTTACGCTACATTTCACGTGTAGATAAAAAGTAACAGAAACACTTATTACTCGATAATTTTGCGATTAAACTACAATTGACATTCATCCGACAAAAGCGTGGCTCTACAGTGTTAACTGGAAAATTGATAATTCGTTAGAGCCTTAGCGAGTGCGCATGCGCAGCCCAAACGAGTGGCTCGCCTGCGGGTGCACATTAGTCGGTGGTAGTCCATTAGTGGGAAGTGCCACAATAAAAACATAACTGTGATATGAGGTAGCTAATGAGAGTGACGTGTCACTGTGGACTGGCGCCGCCACAAGTGCTGGGCGCACTTTAGACAAGCAATTGTACGTATCAACAATTAAAACTTTTTATTACTTCTTCTTCTTTTCTTCTTCAGCCTATAGTCACCCACTGCTAAGTGTAGGCTTCCTCATATGCACGCCATCTTGTCCGGTCTTGGGCTTTCTCTAACTAATTTTTCTTTATTTTTATCACTACCTGTAAGTAAAAAGTTTTTTTTTAATTATTAGGACAACCTACAAGATAAACACTGGTACAAGTAAAAATTATAAAAACAAACATAAACTTAAAGCTAAGTGTCATCGTAACTACAGGTTGCCGCGACGTGCAATGTGGAATATAATTTACATATTTAAAGTGATACGTTTAAACTATTAGTTACTATCGTGTTAAAAAGGTGTTAGTAAAATTACAAATTTATATTAATAATAGGTTTTAACCTATGTTTGTAGCAATAGCAGGTCCTATCGACCAACAAAAACCCTGAGGTGGACTGTTTTTGTTACTTATACTTTAAGTTTCCGTCTTTTTTATTTTCTGGTTTAAGTACTGTTGCGCATTCGAGCCAGTGCAGATATTAAACTTTAAGAAGTACAAAATTTACAAAGGTAGCTCCACCAGCATCCAGTCAAACTTATTATAAGAGTATAGTTTTGTGGGGCTGTGTTAGTAATTGTTGTACTTTTTAAAGTTTAATAAATTTATTTCATTCATTCAGATGTACAACCCTACTTTATAAAATTTGTTACAAGTTAACAATCTTTACATAAGGTTAGATAGACGAAAAAAGTAAATAAATTGGACTGAATGAAACACACGTTCCTTAAAATAGTACGATTAGATTGATCATTATTAAGATAGAGCCATTTTTGTATTGTCATGTTACCAAATGCATTTTCCGTCCGATAGTACTCAATCTGTTTAAAAGGGTGACCCCACGTGATTAGTCACTAACTTTGAAGGGGAATTTGGAGAAGGGGGGACATATCCAGCTTATGAACTTGTTAGAACCTTGTCCTATGATAAAGTCAACTGCCTTGCGCAACTATAAGGAACTTGTGGGTAAGGTCATGAGTCATTCCATTGAGAGTCAGTTTTGTTCCAGTCACAGTTTGACGATTTTTGGCAGTCATATGTACCGAGGTATCATGGCAAATGGTTTTGACGGAGCCAAACAAGTAAAAAATAAAAAAAAAAACTTTTATTAAAAAAATTTTAATTAAAATTTTGGAAGCTTACGGCGTAAAATATTTTTTTTCAGACTCTTTTATGTTACTTCTTTTTTGTATTACTTTAAAGATAAAAAATGTTGCTATAATAATGGAAACAAATACAAGTTTCAATGAAAAAAAAATTAAAAACAAGTAATGCTTTATATACAGAACTAATCTTATTTGAATAACCTTTTTCCACTACATACTGTTATTACGTCCGTAATTATTAAGATCAAATAACTCTCACACAACAAAACCGTTCATTAGTAAACAGAGCCAGCATACCAGCCTAAAGATTATTAAAAGTAACGAGCTTTCACTCAAGTATTAATTATACATGTCAGAATTGATTCTGCCGGGAAGGCGTGGTGGGGTCGTTACAGGCTGTGTTTCTGTTAGGAAAAGTAACAGGGGTATTTAAAAAACTATTAAATATTATGTTGATGAACATGCAAGCTCACCAAAAATATTATATGGAACTTACTAGAACCTCCAAAGATCAACTTTCATCTATTTTGTTGAAATCTATGTCTATTAATTATCTATTTTAAGGTACGATAGTCAAAAGCAGACTGAGGTGTTGGTCGTGGTCGTACCGTTTTTATTGGAACTCTTCAAGGCAAGAGTAAATAGGCATTTCCTGTACCTATGACGACATTCTGCTCACGTTCACTGTTAGGCAGGATGGTGGTCAAATACCTAGACAGTATGTATTAAAAAGAAACCTAAGCTTAACTTAACCGTCAGTTCGTAACTAAAGCAAAAATTTGCGCGAAATTTGCATCCATCACTCTTTTTGCGTATCGTTGTGAAAAACAATTAAAGGCTTGTTGTTGATGAGCGGGCCTTCACGATTGAGATATTGTCGTAATTTCTTCTGACTCGGCCCATTGTATTTTTGACTTCATATGGCAAGTACGACGTCATTACGCTGGCGTTTAAATGTTGCGTAAGGGAAGTAGCAATATATTTTTTCGGTGAATAATAAATGACGGTCTTCAGTTTATGAAAATTAATATTTCAAATTGATTTACTGAAGTTAATAACGCTGTTGGGCATCGGTGCTTGTTTGTTTAACTGTGATACGTATTACGTACCCGTATCAATAATTACGATTCAAAATTTAACCTAATACCAATAGACCTATTATCGACTTTGTATTTTTTTATGTATGTATGTATATATGTATGTATGTATGTATGAATGTATGTTTGCAACGAATAAACTCAAAAACGACTGAACCGATTTAAAAAATTCTTTCACCATTAGAATACTTCATTAGCGCTGAGTAACATAGACTATATTAAATAAAAAATGTCCACTCGTGCGAAGCAGGGACGAGCCGCTAGTTTTAAATAAAAATGAAATGATGAATGTTGGAAGCGCACTTGAGAACGGCTAAATGAATTTTGATGAAATTTTGCACTTAAAAAGATCATGAACCGGACTAGGGCATAGGAAACTTTTTATTCAGGTAACAGGTTCCTATGGGACCGTGTACCCTTCACGTCACGTGCAGAAGCTTGTTTAGAATAAAATATACTTTTTGGTTTATCACAATTTATGACATAGAAACATAGACTAGACGTGGTACAAAAACCGTATTCTACAAAGGAAAAATATGTCTCTTTGGAGTTATGAATAAAGCTACCATGAAGTTGGTAGGGTAGGGTACAATGCCTTTTGATTTTAGGAATTGCAATCCTCGAACATCTGAAACCTTACTCCACCTCATTAAATCAATTCTTGGAATATTTTTTTGGAGTTTACTTTAGTTTTAGTATGTTATTGTAAAGCTGTTACTGTAACCATCAGGTGGGATAAAGGCTAAGCCACCTAATGGGGTAATAAGGTCGAAGGTAGAACTGCATTTCATCCAAAATCCTCAACTCCTAAGGAACGCGAATGGTTTCTACTCTATATTGGTGTCTTCTATTAGTTTTTATAGTAGCGGCTGTATAACATGAGCTTCTTTGTTGCAGCAAACAACCAGGACACGCACGAGCACCAGATCGACCAGAAGTCCAACCAGTGGTTCGGCGCCACGCTCACCAGCACGGGCCGCAACGGACCCATCGTGGTGAGTGGCTTACATTACTTTCATATTTTTCTTTACTTACGATATTATCAACATTGTTCTGTAAAGCACTTCAAGTTATCATCATCAACAACTTTCAACATACTTTAAATTTGTGCATCTGATTAACCTTACAAGACGTGCGAAAGAGAATGAAAATAACTCAATATTATTAGGAATTAAAATAGAAAACCTGCGAGCGGAAGTGCTAAAGTTAGGTATTAGCATTATAGCAATTATTAACAGGTTTATTACCATATTTTGTAAAATGTTCAAATAAATTTTAACGCAAATTTTGTAGTGAACAACCTACAAAAACACAAATGTTGAAAAAATTTCCACGAGCAGGATTTGAACCTGCACCCTTCTGACATTCCGGGTCAGGTGCTCTTCCAATTGAGCTATCGTGGTTCTAACCAGCCCGCCGAAATTATTCAACACTTTTTACTTTGAAAGCCAAAGGCGCCCATTCAATGTTAACAACTACCGTCACTAACATCCGATCATAATATTTTTACAAATATTAAAGATCAGTTAAGAAGTAGGCAAGCTATTTATAAAATGTTCAAATAAATTATTAACGCAAATTTTGTTGCGAACAAATTACAAAAACACAAATGTTGAAAAAATTTCCACGAACAGGATTTGAACCTGGACCCTTCTGACATTCCGGGTCAGGTGCTCTTCCAATTGAAGAGCTCAACCATATTTTGTATTAAATACTCAGTACATCGGTGTATGGTGCATGCAGCTCCAGCTGTACCAAAATATACTCTAAAATGTTTTTGTTGGCTTAAAACATTTTAATCATATCATTAATAATAATTTCTCTTCATACTAACATTAACCAATATTTACACGATGCTGCTATTGACACGATCGAATCTGGTAATTGCGAGTGACATGCTAGTACACAACAAAATAAAGTCGTCAAGACAAGCGTACGGCGGGTTCGCGCTACCATTGCTAGGGCGAGGCAGGAAGGCCGCGCCTCGGCGAGCTTTTATAGGCCGCTTTATAGGTCACTGTTACGGCGATACCATCGCAAGATGGAGGCTTCTGCTCGACGGGCCATGGTGATCCAGATTTAAGTAGTTGCAAAAAGGCCTTGCGTATGTCGTGTTAACAAATGTTACAATGATGACAAGGTTTTTGAGAGAACAATTTCAGATCCTGCTTTAACTTTCTGGTTATTGTATGACACATCTATTTACCTATGTGGTTTAAGTGATGAAGTCAGATTTATAGTTATTTACATTACCTTTAGTAGGTAAAATATTCATATGATTTCTGCAGATTCTACATTTGAGAGGCAGTCAAAATCAACTATACTATTTAAAATTCTGCTCACGTGTTGGTAGTTACATGTAGAGGATGTGCTTTTGATACTATTATTTTATTTGGTAATTTTGTTAGCGTTATACATGTATTGAATCTTGAAACGAAATACAAACTTCTAGCTCTGTCAGATTATGAATCGAATGGCTGTGATAATACAGACGGACAGACAGACTGACAGATAGACTGACCTATATATTTATAGGTATACCTATATATATATAGGATATGATAATGAATCTTTATGGATTCCCGGTAGTAGTAGATAAAAGAAAAGACCTCCTATGCCAGCTCTTGTTCATGTCAGTGGGATAGAATGCCCAATATCCCACCCGCGTTTATAAAAACCCTAAAAAGAGTCACAAGCTTTATTGCGGTTTGATAATCTTATGTTTAAAGTAACACCCTACTAAATCTACCTATCTAAAAAGTAATTGGCTAGCACACTAATCAGTCAAACATTGTCCCTGTTTTCACCTTCAGAGATTTCCGATTAACCAGCCGTCCCTGCACAATGGGCCCCATCAATCCCGCGAGGTGTTGACATTTGCGGAATGGGGTCGCCCCAAGGCTGATGGGGTTGGGACGCTATTAGGTCAGCGGGTCGTCTTTACGATTTGCGCAAAGATACACCTATCTATATTGTTTTGGTGCGGTCGGCCATAAACGGCGTTCTTACGGCATACTGTTTGTACAAAAATATAACGATTTCTTTTGACATTGTTTGATAATTCCTTTAATTAAGGTTAAGGTAGGTTACTAGACTAAAGAAATGTTGAATTTGATCTCGAATTTGATCTGACTTTCATAATATCTTTAAAGGCGACCACAGATATTTCTATTGATTTGGCATCGGGTGTTAGCGACTGACTGCGGGTCCAAATCTAACCTTTTTATATACTTTTTTTGGTATTGACGTTGTCTGTTATTTCTGATTGTCATTGTATTTGTATTGTCGCTAGTTCTCGTTGTTAAACTAGATTATGCTCTTAAGCTTGAAAATACCGTGTTTTCATCATCCTCACGTCCTACAGTCCACCGCTGCATAATAATTGGCTACCGACAAAAGTATTGTTAAAGATTTTGCATGGTTCTGATGTGTTAATTTCAGATGTCACCTAAACTTTAAACTATATCTGTAAAAGTAAACCCCGTTAAATTTTTATTCATCATCATCATCAGCTCATTTTATGTCCCCACTGAAGGGGCACGAGCCTTCCCTATGGATGGATAGGGAGAACGGGCCATAAACCACCACGCGGGCCCAGTGCGGATTGGTGGTTGTTAACGACTGCTAATGCAGCCGGGACCAACGGCTTTACGTGCCTTCCGAAGCACGGAGGAGCTCGAGATGATACATTTTTGGTCACCCATCCGATGACCGGCCTTTGCCAAAGTTGCTTAACCTCAGCACTCGCAGACCGGGCGCGTTAACCACTGCGCCATCGAGCTCCTCGAAAATTTAATTAAAGTAAACTTAATCGATTCTGTAATGTATCGATGATTTGTGGTCTTACTGCGACAATAAAATAATTAATTGTCCCAATAAATCGTAAATGTCAGGTAAAAGTTGTTGTCAGCCGCTCCCGTGTTGAGCAAGCGCGCAGGACATGCATTCGATTAATGTAAACGATACTTTGCTTGAATTATTTAGTAGCCCATAAACGTCCAGTGTTGGGCATTTGTCACTGGGAGATCAGGCAGTAGCTTGATCCAACGGTTTCGTTATTCGTAACTGGCAGATTGGTAACTTTAAAGGGCTTCGAATTGACTACTGATTGCCTCTAAGGCTCTATCTGATCGTAGTGAACAGCGAGATCTTATAAATTTATCTAATATAGATCAATGAGCTATAAATAACAGCTGTTTCTTACTATTATTAGCTACATTGAGTCCGCTTGAAGAAATAAGATAAGATTGCTGTAAAATAAAGGGACAAAATAAACAGCCGTTGCTAAGTTTTTATGTTCCGATTCTTTTCAGTACAATATCTCTTGACGTAGACAGAGCACATATTATGTTAAAAATAGACCATTTTGAAATTCAATTGATTCAAAAAACAAATATAAATTTCTTAAAACGAGGCAAATGGAGCTGTCTGAAAACGGAGGCTCCATAAAAACAATATGACGATACCAATACAGTTATCTCTATCCATATTTGGAAATATGGTAAAATCTGAAAGACAGTAGTAGTAAAAAAAATTATTTAATGTTTGTCACGTCAATATATCGCAATCTCGAAATGGCTAATAGGTAATTTGACGGCGGACAGGCGATTGGTCATGCGTGTGCGCCGCAAATGGCGTCGCGGCGGTGGGACGCCTCCTCCGCTCACTTCAGGGTACTGTGGTACTGTGTGCTGACTGCGAGTTTGTTTCAGCTACTTCGATGCCAAACTAATTCTAGTTTAAGCTAAATCATATTAGGGACTTTGCTATAGAAGCTGTTACACAATTTTTTTTCAAACGGAACCTAATAGGTACTTTGTTACTTTGTAAATTTTTTAAAAATTTCACGAGCTGGATTTTCGAATCCACACCCTATTTTTTTTAACACCTTATCTTTTTTTAATTGTTATTTGTTCGCAACAATATTTACGTAAAATTATATGTAAATAATCATTTGTAAATGTTGTCATGAAAAAACTGAAAACACTCGAAAATAGAACTCGGAATTTGTGCTAGAGAGATAATATGACTTATGAGTGGATGGAGTGATGTAGATGATAAGATTACATTATTGGCAATTTGCTGTGTTTTCCCTCCAAATAAAAAACTCCACTGCGTCCTGTTCATTTGCCGCCAACCCCGGGTCCATCCGCAATTGTTCTAAGTACGGAACCCCTGCCGAGAACAACACGCCTCCACCCCTTTTTTCCTACAATCGCTGACCAAACGCGTTCCTCGAAGGGCATCAGACGACGATGATATTGTTTTTGCGCGCCCCATAAGGAGTCGGAATTTTTATTTCGGAATGCCGAATTGGTGCAAAAAGCGGTCGCTCCCAGGAGACGTCTGCAATTTGTTTAGGCATTTTGTACCACGCACGCCGCGACTCGGGCGGCATCCATAATTGTCTATAGGATGTTCATTAACTGCCCGCTCAGGCTGTTCTTCAAAGCGAACATTTTTCCTCGTAAAATAATTTGGTGGCATATCGGTGTCATTAAATATTTTTTGCCTGCTGTATATCATTATCATGTTAATAAGTACTTATAATTATCAAAGAATAAATAACAAATGTCTTAAAGTATATTATTAGTTCATATTGTATCTCTATGGTATTAAAACTCACTTTCTATTCAATACACTGTAAATTTGAAGATGTTACATTCTAGCATTGCTGACATTTAACTATAAAAAGAGATAAGCAAATGAAATGTGATGTTTTATAATCTTGTCTACTTGACAGGCTAAATGGGAGGAAATTACAAAATTTAGATGATTAAGTTAGTTACTTATTACGTTATAATAAATTTTACAAACATCTATACATAAATATTTTGACTAATTGCATAATTGTTTAGTCCCATGCTTAAATAAAGATAGGAACTTCGATTTTCTATTCTAGATCACCCTATAATATGTAGTTCTAAAAATAACGTATTGATTTATAATTGCACGTCGCTCTGTGCCCGGCGTCGCTGGTTTTTGCAGGAATTATTTATAACAAATTACCCGATGCACGGCTAAGGACTTACTTAGCTTCGCGGCTACACTCGCAATTTAGGGTTTGGTATTTATTAAAGATATTAGTTGTCACCCGCGACTTCGTTCGCGAAGACTACACTATCCCACAGGAACTAGTTGCCGGTATAAAAATTATCCTATGTCCTAGTCCGGGTCATGGTCTGTCTGTGTGCTAAGTTTCATCCAAATCCGTTCAGCCGTTTTCAAGTTTTGCGCTTAGCAACATTCATTTTTATTTATATATATAGAAGATTTATATGTACTTACAAGAAAAAAAGAAAACAATGATAGGTAAATCCTTTCTTTGTCACACCACCAAAATAGAATGCTTACCCTTACAACATCCTTGAAGAAGTAACTTGCAGGTCGGCAAGGTAACGACGGCTCACAAGTACAATTCTGTTCCATTAGCTTCGTCTTCGCATCAGAAATCTGCTTTTTTTTTCTTTTTTTTATGGCTTTGCACAATCATTTAGCCAATACATAGAAAAAGCCATAGAAAAAGTCTTACAATACTTAAATAAACAATATTTCTTTCATGTATGATGATGATGAATGATAATAGAAATGAGAAGTGAGAAAGGATATACCCCCCAACCCCCCGAGTATCTCAGTAAAGATATGGGGCTTTACTAAGTCCTCGGGCGGACTTCTTGAGAAAATTTGAAAAGTGACTTTGCACTGTTTTGTTTCATTTGCCAACACTCATGCACACTCCGGAACACTTAACGATTAATAATCCACCATTATTTCACATAACACAAATTTTATAAAATAAAACAAAACCGCAGATATGACTCTTCACTTTCCCGCCAAGAAGTCCAGAACTCAGCTTCTACAGAGTTAACCAAACATGATCTATCTAAAGCAGTATTATTTAATAAAGCTATTTTATTTGTTGAAATGTAGAAAATTTTCTCTACTTTTCTTATCTTCCTCGTATAACGATAGTTTCTATTACCAACTTAATGATTCTCACGCATCCGGCGAGATGCTGCGAGGAATATATTGTGTTTTTGCTATTCTATATGAGAATATTTTAATGTATTCGTGCACTTAAACTGTTGTTCTATTATTTTATTTGTCTCTGTGATTGCACATACATACATTCATCATACACAGGGTATTTGCATACTGTGTTTAATGGTTGTGCCAGCCTGTGTTCCTGAAGTTTTACGAGGTACTAATCCCTATGTTTATTTACACATATTAAATATATATTTGTTTTAAGTAAAGCAATAAGGAATATATCTCATATCAATTTAATATTTAAAGATAAAAAGAGATATGAGCTCTTTTCAGAATATCGTAACGCGTCTATTCTACCTTAAGTAAAATCGATTTGCATATTAGTAAAATCAAGAGGAAACAGTGAGTTTGTCAATATCAAAGAGGTTTGCTACTGTTTCCTAGCAGGCTGGCGCGTACGAAGGGGACATTATAATTGCAAATAAATTTCCTGCGATAAATCGCGAGATATCGCGACTATTCGCGACACGGCTCGTCACTCTACACGCGTATGCAACTGTTTAGGCTACACATAGAGTAAATTCTCAAATGTAGAAAGGATTTCAATATATTATCTAACTATCATTAATTAATCGAGGTCAGTTCAGGAGACCATGACTTTTATAATATTTAAAACAAAAGATGTTTAGGTATTAAAAAAATATATCTAATATTTAAATTTAAAAAGAATTCTTATAATTTTTAAAAATACCATTAGTATTTTCTGTAAGTTTATGTATTAAACTTCTATTCATTTGCGTTTGTCGTGTCTGTGCGAAAGCTCTGTGTCTATGGTGGACGTGCGGTTTCTCTATATGGTAATAGATGGACTGATTGATGCGACGATATCTCCGGACTCCGGCCTCCTCTGTGCCCGTCTTTGTGTTGGATGGATGTACTTAGTGCTGCTCAACATAACTATGTAAGCCCTCTGTATTCTGGCAAAAAGTTACCATTTTGTTGCATATTTCATGCGGATGCACAAAACTCCGCCGTCGTTATGCGTGAATATTTAGATTCTTTTAGTTTCAAGTTAATAGTTGTAGCGATTTTACCACAACTATTTAGAATTTGGGGTAACATGCAAGTTCTAAGCAGCTTTTTACTTTTTCTACTAAGAATAAAATGTAACTTTGCTTACGCACTCTCGATCATCTCAAGAGATCTGATTTTAGTTTCATCCTTGTTGTTGCGTATATTGAGTATTTTTCTGATTGCTTTCTTAGAATAATTATTATGTTCGATACAGCTAATTACTTGAAACAAAGCATTACCAAAAAGGCAAGTCCATAAATTGTCCATCCCTTTTCGGAGCCGTCGGCAACCACAGACAATAAAAAACGAAACACGGTATCCCAACACTTGTTTTCTTTCTGTGGTCTTGTAATATTATCAGCTGCAATTAATTACGGATGAATTTCGGAGCACATCCTGTGCTAAGACTAACAAATTGTCCGGTGATTTGTCAGTGGCGAATGCTCTCGTCTGTGTAGCGCCTAATATGGCGGCGGCGGCGGACAGCTGCCGGGCCGTATACGGCGCGCCGGCGCATTGTCTCGCCGGAATTTGAGTCTTTGCGGCAAATTTTCGCCGTGCCACCGACCGGCCGTTTTTTGGGAAGTTACGATGCGGCAAAAACGGTATTTGGGGTTTTTGTTTCGCGAGATTCTATGGTGGTTTAATTATGGGCGGGTGTGTTCAGTTAATTTTGTTTAAATACCACAGTTCGAATGAGTGTTTTATGCGCGAGGACGACTTTTAAATACTCTTTTATTCAGAATTTAAAGATTGCTTTGATGGTGAGCCGTTGGTCCCGGTTGTTGATACCTATGTTGGGTGGTAACTATAACTACCTATTTTCACTAGATATTAGCATACGACGGAGCCCAGAAGTAGGACGTTTAAATACTTACATTAGGTACTTATGTACATTTTGACAAAACCATTATGAGGAAACTCAAAACGAAAAGAGAAACAGAGGAAAAAGTATTTATAAAACCACAGTAATTATATAATTTAATATAAGTAATAATATGAACTTAGATAAACACACACTACCATACCATATTGCTGCCAACATATTGTAAAATGAGCGTTAAACTCTAAATCCATTAATATTTCGGCACTTAAACTTCCATTATGGAATTGGAAGAATTGTCTGGGATTAGTCACGCACGCGCCGTTACATTTTGAGAGAAAAAAAATGATTGCTTTGAAGGTTCTGTAGCAAAAAGCTTAGGACGATGAGTGCGAGAATTGATTTAAAAGTAGCTGTTTATTAGCTGTAGATTTCTGTATGAGATATTTCACCATACGCTCAAGTTTGTTTAAGTTTGACCTTAGTGTTTCGTAGCGGTTCAAATACAAACTGAATAAAAATACAAATCATTGTTAGTGATTACAAAGACAGTAAGTTAATGTAAGTAAATAACAAATTAGTAGGTGTATAAAATATATTCAGAAGACATGATTTTTAACCTAATGTCATGTCACAATATAAAACCACCATTACCTTCAGAGTGCACATGAAAATAATGAAATATCAGTTAGTAGATACACATTCAGAATGCAAATTTTCAGTATTTATTTATACGAATATTATAAAGCTGAAGAGTTTGTTTGTTATATTACATCACGCTATGACTAATAGGAGTGGAGCAGCAATGAAAAATGTTGCAAAAACGGGAAAATAAAATAGTTTTTTTAAAAGATTGTTCGCTAGTTAACGCGGGTGAAACTGCGGGGCACAGCTAGTACTGAATATTAATAAAGAGGTAAAGTTTGTGACTTTGTTTGTTTGTTTGTTTGTTTGCGGAGGTTAATCTCTGGAACTACTGGTTCAATTCCAATAATTCTTACACTGATAGAATACTACATTCTTTGCGGGTAACATAGGCATATGTTATTTTATCCGTGCGGTGACGGAGAAAGAATACAATTCACCGCCCCTCTCCTCCGGTGGGTGTCGTAAGAGGCGACTAACGGAATTTAGAGCTCCCATATGCTCCACTGCGTGGTAGGGCTTGCCCCGTCTGGTTAGTGACCACCGTACGCATGGTGTAAAACCCGTCAAGTGACCGCTTGTCGGTCGCGTTTCGGGATCAGCCAGCGTATAACCAGAGCTCGAGTGGATGGTGCTGCGATGCATTTGGTCTGTAATGGCTTCCGTCTAACCAGTGCCAGGAAGACCTTATTAACCCGCCGACCAGGGAGACCCGTAGAAACGGCTGTCCCGCTGGCCGCCCGTGGCACAGTACAGGGGCCCAAGCGAGCCTAACCAGCTCGTGAGGCTGCCTCACCATGCCACGCATAATCTCGGGGTGGCCCGTCGTGCCGGTTGGTGACCGGAAGGTGGGGTCCCGGCGGCCACTCCCGGGGGGGTTCGGGGGCCCTTCCGTTCGGCGGGTTAATGATACTCGACTTTAGGCAGACCCCTGGTGAAACAGGCCGCTGCACTTTGACTATTTGCATCGCGGTAACATTTCCTCGATTCACGCCTCCCTCTTTTTCTCCACCATGACAGCGCCTAAAACAAAAACTGGTCCTACAGCGGTGCACACCCCCACCACAACCATACCGTTTGAGGTCGAGTTCGCTAACATCCGCGGACTCCATGCAAACCTCAATGCCGTCCACCACCATCTTGAGACGGCACGGCCAGCAATGTTGTTTTTGACGGAGACACAAATAATCTGTCCAGCTGACACCACCTACCTGCACTATCCCGGCTTTGTGCTTGAAGAATCCTTTAAAGCCAAAGCCGGAGTTTGCTTGTTTGTTCGGACAGACGTTTGCTGTCGCCGTCTGCGCTGTCTGGAGGACCCTTCCTTTTCCCTCCTTGTGGTACACGTCGACTTGGGCTCTCATAGCCGTGTCTACGTCTGCGTCTACCGATCACATAATGGCGACATGGAGACAACTCGACTCATAGAACACCTTAGTCGGGTGGCAGATGAAGCGCAGGAGCGGTTTCCTTCGGCGGAAATGGTGTTTTTGGGGGACTTCAATGCTCACCACGAGTTGTGGTTAAGTTCCTCCAAAACTGACCATGCCGGTAGAACTGCCCACGCATTCGCTCTCACGCACGACCTGACTCAACTGGTGAACCAGCCCACCAGGATCCCAGATATAGTCGGTCACGCGCCCTCTTTGCTGGACCTTCTGCTGACGAGTCGCCCAGCTGGTTACCGAGTGGAAGTACGAGCTCCTTTAGGATCTTCAGACCACTGCTTGGTATCCAGCAAAGTGCCTCTGGCCCCGCTACCGCCTTCAGCGGTATCGAAACGCCAAATTTGGCACTACTCGTCGGCAGATTGGGATGGTATGCGGGACTATTTCGCATCCGTTCCTTGGGGGCAGCGCTGCTTCAGTGGGAAGGACCCGACAGCCAGTGCGACTGCAGTTGCTGATGAGATAGTGTTAGGTATGGAATACTATATTCCGCACTCCTATCTCGTCAGCAAAGGCCGGCGCAACCGATGGTTCAACCGTGAGTGTGCCAACGCTGTCGATAACAGGCAGGCGGCATACCGCGCTTGGATCAGAGGTAAAGCTCTTGGGGATCCCGAAACTCGCTCGCTGAAAGCAGCCTATAATAATGCCACCAAGTCTTGCAAAAGAGCCTACATTAGAGCGGATGCCCAGCGCGTTGCACGGGTCGGCCAAGAACTTCTGACGCATCCTACGGGCAGCCGTAGCTACTGGCGTCTGGCCAAAGCCGTGCAATCAAATTTCTGCCAACCCTCGCTGCCACCACTGAGATGTCCTGACGGGACTTTAGCTCACAAGCCGCAAGAGAAGGTCGATCTCCTGGCCAAACTCTTTGCAGCTAACTCCCGAATCGATGACTGCAATGCACAGCCACCTTCAATTCCTCACTGTGGCCACACAATGCCTGATTTTAAAATCAGGCAGTGTGATGTCCGTGCGGAGCTGCAGTCAATCGATGTCCGGAAAGCTAATGGCCCTGATGGCATTCCAGCAATAGTCCTGAAAATGTGTGCAGCGGAGTTGTCCCCCGTGTTAACGCGCCTTTACCGTATCTCGCTCTCTTCTGGTTGTGTGCCGGAATCTTGGAGAGAAGCTAATGTGCAACCGGTCCCCAAAAAAGGAGATCGGTCAGACCCATCTAATTACCGCCCCATAGCCGTTACTTCAGTTTTGTGCAAAATCATGGAACGTATTTTAAACAAACAACTAGTCCACTACCTGGAAGAACACTCCATAATTCATGATCGCCAATATGGGTTTCGGCCGAAACGATCAACGGGTGATCTTCTAGCGTACGTTGCACATCTCTGGGGTGAGGCTATTGACAAGCGTGGTGAGTCGATGGCTGTTAGCCTTGACATAGCCAAGGCTTCTGATCGGGTCTGGCATAAAGCTCTTCTCTCTAAGCTCCCGGCATACGGTCTGCCTGCTCAGTTCTGCAACTGGGTCGCTGGCTTCCTACATGAGCGGAGAATCCGTGTCCTGTCTGATGGATGCGCTTCGCGGTTCATGTCAGTGAACGCTGGTGTCCCTCAAGGTTCCGTTCTGTCCCCCACGCTGTTCCTTCTGCATATCAATGATATGCTTCCACTTGGAAATATTCATTGCTATGCAGATGATAGCACAGTGCATGGGGGATATAACGGTCACCCAGCGGCCGGGCGGGTCGAAACCGAAGTTAACCGAGTGAATCTTGTCATTGAGCTCAATCGGGTATTGGACCTCATATCTAAATGGGGCTCCAATAATCTTGTTGAGTTCAATGCCAAGAAAACACAGGTGTGTGCGTTCACGGCAAAAAAGTCACCATTCCTTCCCCTTCCAACTCTTCAGGGTACATCTCTAAGCCTGCAGAGCAGTATCAACATGCTCGGTATGACGATTCGCTGCGATCTAAACCAAAGAGACTACATCGAAGCCGTGATCAAAACAGCCTCACGAAAACTCGGTATTCTGAACAGGGTGCGGCGATTCTTTACGCCTGACCAGTTGTGCCTTTTGTACAAGACACAGGTACGGTCTTGCGTGGAGTATTGCTCGCACATCTGGGACGGTTCCGCAAAGTACCTTCTCGATGCTTTGGACAAATTGCAGCGTCGCGCTGTACGCATTATCGGCAACGCAGAAGTCACAAATACTCTCGAAACTCTGCAATTGCGTAGAGATATTGCGTCACTCAGCGTGTTTTACCGCTTATACCATGGCGAGTGCTCTGAAGAACTCTTTGACCTCATCCCTCCTTCTCCCTTCCTCCATAGGAGTACGCGTGCTGCTCTCCGGAGTCACCGCTTCACTGTCTCAAATATTCCATCACGCACTAAGAAATTTGGTGACTCATTTATTTGTCGCACTTCCAAAACATGGAATAGTTTGCCTGCACACGTTTTCCCTCCTTCCTATGATATGGGGTCCTTCAAACGAGGCGTGAAGAGGCACCTTGTGGGCCGGCAGAGTGAGGGTAGCTGATGCTGCGGTATTTTCACGCTGCACCAGTTGTCATCGCTTCTGGATTCCATATTCACTTAACATCAGGTGAAATGGAGTCATTTGCCGTGCTACGTATAAAAAAAAAAAAAAAAAAAAAAAAAGTTTATTTTTAAAATCTCAAATCCACGCGGACGAAGTCGCGAGTAAAGTGCTGGTACCTACTTAATATTTTTATGTATATTTCACCAGTCGACGCTAAAAAATTATGTAGCAATGCTTTTTTTTTCAAACTGTACCCTTACCTAACCTTTTTTGTCGTTCTGGGTAGTTGATTAAAGCCTATTCATTAGTAAGTCATTAGTAAGACATAGCAGCTTCGACTGATTCGTCTCGGTTCCCGGTAACAATGGCCGCACCTTGAAAATTAATATTAATCTTGTGTTCCATTAAAATTCAGTTCTTTTACCTCCTTTTTTCGATTGGTAGTTGCATATTTTTATTTTACAACGGTAGCTGGCTATATTTCCTTTGACGTAACCTAATATTACTTTTTATGTTTATTTATTACCACCACCACTATTTAATCAAACTTTCTAGTAAATAAAAATATTTGCGTTATTATTATGGATGTTCTTTAGTGTCAGAGCAACGCATGTTGGTGTAGCATTTTCCATTCATCTTTATTCCAAACCAATTATTGGGTATACTTCTATAAGACGTTCGCCTGCAGCTATTTAATTTGTTCCTATAAGCTCTTCTTTCTTGGTCTTCCCTCTTCTCTCTTTCCTTCTACTAGTATCTTTTCATATCTAGATGTTATTATGGATATGAAACACGAAATGAATCATAGTCATACCTTGTACAGTAATATAGGATGTGAAAGCGGTTATAATAATAAATAAAACGATATTGTGTATCTGTAGGTGTTTGTTGACGAGTTCTTTGATCACATCTTGTATCCTGTAGATAGTAAATAATAAATTACAAACTAGTGTGTGCGGCGGGCTCGGAGCAGTACGCTTCCTGCGCGGGACAGACATACACTACAAACAAACACCAATATTATACGCATTTCCTTTGAGTTATACCATAGTCTTATTAGTCTGCGTCATACGTTTTCATCTAGATTTGCCTAATTGTTAGTAATTTGTAGTACGTAATGTCCTGTATTTATATATTTGTGATGAGGGCCTTTGATATGATCTCCCAATATTTTTCTTTCTCCGTGATGAGATAAAAAAAGCAACACAGCACTTTGGTTTTGATTTTTTTAAATAAAGAAAATAGTAAGATTAATGATGATGAGGTGAGATGCAAGATGAAAATAGAAAGATTAAGTATACCTAATGGGGTAACTGACTGCATAGCTCAAATACTCCAAAACCTTATAATTTCCAATTCCATTCTTTTCAATATTCCAATTCCATTTAGCTGATATCGTATGGGAATTATACGATAATAGCTTCATCACATTTTTGTCAAATTGTGTGTTAATTAACCACCTTTTAGGCTACAGAAATTCTTGTTTAGGTCTAATCAAAAAATTATATTTTTCTTTTCAAGGTTTTGGAGTTAACTGTTATTTTTACTGTCTAAAATTATCCTGCTTTCATTTCAAACCGCAAACACGCTATCATTATATTCACACTTACAGATATATTGAAAATGCGAGCTACTTTTAGAATCAATGCGTCATAGTCATAAATCAGGAGATATATATTCCCGGCTCGTCAGTGCCTGGCCTAAGTATCGTCTCGATGCTCCATAATTTAGAATGGCGTCGAGTGGTAATAAGTACCCTATTGTCCTCGGGTCAGCACAAGCTGACCAAAGCTCAGTATTAGTAGGTAATAGGACTTGAGAGCCAGATTAACTTCATAGATTGACGAAGACGATTTAAGTAAGAATACAGACGATACGTGTTTCATAATAGTTATATGATGATTCATAACAAACAACTCTAAAAACTTACACATTCAAAATACAAAATTGTGCAAGTTGCGGAAGTTAATGGAAAAGGCTGGTGGAGTATGATGTTTTTTTTAATTTCGTAATAACTAACTAGTAGATATACCTAGGTATTTCTCGAAAAATTGCCTATTAATTATTTTTATACTTGGTCTTTTCTTATTAAGGCGTCAATGATCTGTACAAAAATAACGGCTTTTGATTAAACAACGTCGCATTTCCCCCACAACTACCAAGACCAAGTGCTTGAATAACACGTAACAACGTCATTACCTTTTCTGGCCAAAACGACAAATATTGATGCAAAAGATGAGTCGATGTTTCTGTTGTAGTGGGCAGGCAGTTTGCTGCCCTATCTCACGATCCACATCGTAATGTTTCAATTGAAATATTGCTGTAACAATTGTTTCTACTAACTTATGTAGTTTTATGCGATCGCCTGAACCCAAATTGGTTCGAATCGGCTCAAGATGCCCATTCTTGGTTGCAGAGAATGAAGCTATCCACCACCGATACCGATATATCGCCACCGATCAGGCGAAATAACAGATAATCTTCATTGGATGTTGGTTTAATATTTCAGTTTTGAAATAAGTAATGTGTGAGATCTTCGCGCCCGCGGCTTCCAGTGAAAGGTGAACCTTTAGATAGTAATTTTTTTGTCTCTCACAATCTTTACAGATGCCAGTTATTGTTTTACTATCTTACTCTTTCACTTCCACTTTTTTCTCTTTTGTATATTTCTTTTTAATATTATTTTTTTTGACCTGCTATTTTCTAATGGGCATTATTTAAACAAAGGTGCTCACGTCCCTACCTCCCTAATAAATAATGCTAGCATCCTTCCTCCACTGCAAATAGACGAGTCATGTAAGTAATAGTTTCGCGCCGCGCCGGACAAAAGCGCATTGTGCGCACGCGCCGGTCACGCAGCGCACATAATTCGCGCGCTATCGAAAAGGGGCGGGGCGAGAAATCCTCCATTATGGCGATATTGAAATAGATACGCCTTTCGTTATGTTTATAGCGCCTCCCTGGAGCCTTTGTTGTGCTCATAGCAAAGGTTTTAAACCATTTAAAAGCATCCCAAATAAAGTGTTCTCTTAATAAAAAAAGCACTTTTAAAATAATTCAATAATCCGCCACCGACCATTCCCATACTATTTTCTTCAAGTTAATTTTTTATGCAATTCTCTTGAACTTGGATTTTGTGCATTTCCTATCTGTAAAATGTGTAACTACTTACTTGATGATGTTTTCTTATTAAGTTTTGGTTGTGTTCTTGTAGTTTTTGCCACCTTTGCCTATATAACTAGTAACTAACTATAATAACTAGTGTTTATTAAATTAAGTAAATTAAGCAGATTTTAGTTTGACAACAATATTATTACACTGTGTTACTGCACGTAAAGTAAGTCAATGATACAAAATAAAATATCAGTTCCCAGTAGATTCGTCGAGTCGGCTATCAATGTTGCAGTGATGAAATGTGTAGATCCCGCTATCAGCGCCGTCGCCGCCTAATGCGGCAGATCGCTATCGCAACATAACTTATGACACCCGCTTTTAACCCTAAGCCGCACTTGAGCAAAAGCTTTCTATCCCGTAACGACTTGAAGCGAGATTCGCTACTGTATCTTGAGAAAATGATAACTATGATAATGTTTGACACTCAGGAGGAGAGTTCACCTAATTTAATTATGATAAGTATAGCCTATTATGTTTGCTGAAATTTTATATTATTTGTTTGTCAAGCGTATAGACACTTGAGGCTGCGTGCGATGATTGCTTACTCAGGCATGTATGCTTATACCATATGCCTATTTGCTAACTCAGCTTTGTTCAAACAAAGTTTACTTAATAGTTTTTGGTGGCAATATTATTGAATGAACAATTTGACTTGGTATGCCTAAAGCAACTTTGCAACTTGCCTCGATTGTCACCAGGAGTCTCCCTGTGACGGTCGGACATCGGTGTTCCAATGCATTCTGAACTGTAATAATAGTAATTGAAATCAACCAGGATCTCATGTCTATTGTGTATGTAAATTGCGTCCGCGCAAGTCATCTGCGGCCGCGCTATCGTGCGCCGCTAATGCGCAGATCACTATCGCCGATAAGTTATTACTGGGCGACACTATCGCGGGCGCATCATATCGTAATGGACACCGCGTGCGCGTGCGCTGGCACATATCGTGTGCAAATTGGAAATAGGCTTAGAAATGTGACATCCAATTTTCTTAAGTTATTTCAATAAATAGCACACACAAGAAAAGTTGTTAAAGCGTTATTTCACATTTTACATTACCTTTTTAATATTTTTTTAAGTAAATCTACTTACAAAATCTATATACGTGAAGCAAAAATGTTGTACCTCTTTTTACGAAAATTGCGCGGACAGAGGAGTATGAAATTTCGCACACTTATAGTTTATATAGAGAAGGATTACAGAATGTTAATATTTTTTTAATTATACTTATAACAATATAATTATAATTAAATCAATAAAACAAACATTACACATAATACTATGTATTTGACACACACGCATATACACCGTTGGCCTGAATAACCCGAAAGATTTAAACCACGTATTCTTAACGACAGTACGAGTAAATAACGTTATATTAACATGGGTCGAAATGTGTGTTTTAATTGACCCACTTTTTCAATACAAATTAAATCATAGTAATAGCGTGTTTCTTTATGGTCAAGCCTTTACTTCAGAGAGTAAGCGAATCATATTAATCTCAAGTTGAGAAACAGGGAGCGAGCATGACACTTCACGAATCCGTACACATAATGTATTTCCGCTAAATGTTCCGGCGGATAAGACGGCATAACGAATATTATTTATTAAATTATAACAGTGTAATTCTTACGTGGCAATCAGTAATAATTTGAAATCAGTTTGTTTGAAATATGTCACATGTATCAATCATGTTCAACTTTCAAACTATGAATCAGCTAGTTGTCAGTGAAGGCAAATAGGTTGTACTTTGCTGATTAAGAGCGGAATTAATCTAGTGTTATCAGTCTTACTGATAAGAGAATAACTACTTGTTATTAAAGTGTAATAAGAAAGATAAAGTTATAAGTATTACCTACTCTGTATATCAGTTGCATGTTACATCTTTTTATCCACAATGAAAAATAATTATTTTCGGTGGTAAAACCTTTTTGTCGACAGGTACCAAACTTACTTAGGTAAAACTGGATGACACCGATGCACCTAGGTAAGTGCGTCTGCGTGAAAGTAGTAGGTGTCTACGTCATACCTTAGGGTGTGTTATACTTGATATTTTTTTTATTATTATTTGTTTTAAATAATGAATATCTCCTTTATTATGGGGTTTAGGACTATGTGTTACATAACTTTATATACTCTAATTAGGCTGTAGAATCGTTAAGTTAAATCTTTCGGGTTATTCAGGCCAACGGTGTATACTCTTTCCAAAAATTTCAAAAATGGAACGGCCGAAATCTGTCAATGCGAATCCAAACTTACATTCTATCTTTTTTAATTTTTCATTGCTTAGGATACAATCCGTGCAGCCTTTACGGTCGAATTTCGACCTCTAGGCGAGCTTAGTAATAATTAAAAAGCGGTTGCTGGTGGGTTCTGAATTCGCACTTTTCGTAACTGTACTTCTATTGTACTGCTCTTCCATTTGGGCTACTGAGACACCGGTGTCCATGGTGGAATTTAATGCGGGTTGTTGGGATTTATCTGCTGTCTTTTTACGACATTAACCAAGACCAACGGTTTAAGGTGCTTTCGAAAAAGAAGTGAGTAGAACGAGTTATTTCAATTTGGTTACCCATCAGGCGACCCTGTATTACCCTGCAAAGTGGCTTAACTTGCAAGATCGCGAACGATATGAAGTTTCTATTATATCAGACAAAATATTTCTACCATGAAATCGACAAGCAGATAAGGTTAGCGATACTTTTTTCCCCTCCACGTCCACGACAGTAACGGCACCCCCATATGCAGCGGTACAGTTAGCTCCGAAAAACCGGTGCGTCCACAAAGTTTCCCTTTTACAGCGGTTCCTAGTAACCCTCCATTGATGGCTAACGGTGTGGCCGGCAAAGCTCACAATTAGAGACGGGGTGGGCAAAAAGCGAGCGTGCCTTCACAGTTACGACCCTGGAAACGAGCGTGGAGGGCTATTTTTAAAGTGGCAACCACTGTTTACTGTTTTCTAATTGGATTATCGCGTTTACAGTGTGTAGTTTATGCGTATCCTGCGCAGGTGCGAGCGCAGCACATTTTGCTTTGATTTCATTTGCGAATGATACTGTTTTATGAGCTACAGCTGGGCGTAAGGCTTTTCTTATGTGTCATAGCAAAATGAGAGATCAGACTGTAACCCACCACACTGGCCCAATGCGGGTTGAAAATTTGAAAATTCAAAATTCAATTAAAAATTAAAAATCATTAATTCAATTTAGGCTACAAATAGTTAGCTTAAGAAACGTCATTATGCCATCGGTTCGTAAGTCTACTCTGGGTGGGTGACCTTGGAACCGGCAAGTGTCAAGCTTTTTTTCCCTTACATTTCCTCTTTCTTCCATCACAAATAAAAACACATTTTTTATTGGTTGCCAATATACTATAACAACAGAACTTAGCGTGCCGTCGCGACACACAGAGCCGGAGAAGTTAGTCCGAAATATTCTAGTTTGGTAGTTTGTTCTAGTCACTCGACCTTGCGAAAGTTCCTTATTGCAAACTCAACGTGCTAACTCATTGAGCTTCGTGATTTATTTGTTCACTTTTATAATTGTCAAGCGATCTTCGATTTTAAATCATTGCGCGTAATCCTATTCACACGTAACACGTAAAATAATAACATGATTTGTATTTTACATGCGACCGAGTCTTTTGCATGGCCCGCAGTCATAAGGAGATGCCAAACTCTAGTAAATATGTCAAAGAAACGCAGATTTAGATCTATTTAAGTCTTAGTCGTGTGGAGGAGGAAGAGGAGCTCGACGGTGCAGTGGTTAATGCGCCCGGTCTGCGAGTGCTGAGGTTAAGCAACTTTCGCAAAGGCCGGTTATCTGATGGGTGACCAAAAAATTATCATTTCGAGCTTCTCCGTGCTTCGGAAGGCACGTTAAGCCGTTGGTCCCGGCTGCATTAGCAGTCGTTAACAACCACCAATCCGCACTGGGCCCGCGTGGTGGTTTATGGCCCATTCTCCCTATTCATCCATAGGGAAGGCTCGTGCCCCAGCAGTGGGGACATAAAATGAGCTGATAATAATGATGATGAAGTCTTAGTCTAGTTAGATAGAGGATCGGAGCTTCAGTTCCCTTTTTTCGAAATATTTATAGCATAAAATTTTACTAGCAAAAATCAATCATTCTTAGGAAGCTGAAGTGGAATCGAACCCTTGGATTACCGGTCCACACTCTGAGCGCTGAGTTACTGATACCCTAAGCTAATTTTATCTTGTATTTACATATAGCATTGTATATACAATAACAAAAACAATAAAAGTATTTGGAACATATTTTTTCATCTCAACAATTTTTTTATAAACTTCGCCAAAAATAGCAATAAGCAACATCAGTTGTGATGTCACATTCGTATACCTCCCGCGAGCATCATAAAGTTAAACCCGACCACAAGGTGATTCTTCATCTTCAATCACACAAAAAGTTCGCCACCAAAAAGGGTCGTAAGTCAAATTATAGCGCAATAAGGCAGTGTCACCGTGACATCGCTGTCACCAAATCGCTCGCCATAACAGGAGCAGCGCCGTCTGGTGGGTCTGGTGACACGCCGCGCGACTCGTGCGCACGACCCGCGTCGAGTAACGGTCGCTCATACACGACATGACTTTTTTAAATGCTTGATCGTAAATAGTTGAGGACTTGTTTTTTTCCTAGCTAATGGCTTAGTGTGATTTCCACATTTAACCACCGATCCGATCTGAACCCCTCGGAGAATTCAGTAGGAAAAAGGGAAAGGCTTGCGTGTCGCCATTGTCTCTCGAAACCATCTGACTGACTCTCTAAAAAAATAATATTTATCCAGTGTTTGACACTGAATATTAATATTAGGCAGATATTGCAAAAAAATATTCGTTTAGTAATATATGATAATAAGTTTAGAAATTACTAATGATTAATGATATTTACCCCAAATTCCTTGAGCACATGAATTCACTTTTCACTTTACCACCGAAAACTCTCTGAGGATAACATTGTTAAAGAGAATTTGGTAGATAAGCATTGAGTGGTACAATTGGATAAGAATGCTAAAAACAATTGAACACTCATAACGCCAATCCTCAAACTAGGTCGTCTAGGTCCACCTCAGTAAGTACAGTTCCGCTGTACAGTTTTTCCACTCCTAAACGGGCACGCGGCGGATTCTCGAAAATGAACAGCATCCAGCTACCAGCCGCGGATCTACTGACTTTTTATCTGCTAAGACGGCGAGATCAAGATACTGCTTCTGCGAAACCACCGGCTGTTGAGACCTACAATTCTCATTTGGAGTCTTACACGTACAATACTTAGCCGTAGCGGTATTGACCGCTGCCATTGGGCAGGCTGTGACGGCATGCAAAATAAACAAGATGGTCGCATGTAGTTATATTCTTTGATAAAATGTGATATGAACTGAACATACTTTATCGTACAGTTGACGGCACATTAAGATATAAAAATATGATAGGGAAGAACCACCTCACACATCCGCGTCTCCCCGGACGCGGTAGCACTCGGATGACGAGTTTCAAAACAGAACTAAAATGTCTTCAAACTGCTAGTTGCTACTAATGCTGTTGACTTTATTTATTTAAAAAAACCTACATGGTTTAATCAGCAACAAAAAGCTTTTTAAATCTTTTTCAAATATACATATTGTCAGTCAGTAAGTCAGTAGTAGATATAAAAATTACATGAGAATACGTAGTCTAGCTACTATTATATACTAATAGCCTTTTCAAATGACGTTTTTGTTTTTTTAATCGCTTCATATTAAAAAATATTTAAGATTGACATCCGAGCTTGTATGTCTACGAGTATAACCGTAAAGAAATGTGGAAACACAAAGGCCTGCAACGTTTCGCCCCCATACGGTCCAGTATGGAACATCGCTGGGCGTAAATGGACGGAGCAGAGCCTAGTGTGAACATCGCATTCCACTTTAACATCCTGCGCCGCTTTTGGTGCGCTCCCAACTGTCAACAATAGCGTTTGCCATCTCATTGCCACTTCATTTCTTTTTTTACGTAAGAGGACCCCCTCTTCGGGTCACCTGATGGTAAGGAATTACCGCCTACCATGGACACCCGCAGCACCAGAGGAATCGCACATGCGTTAAAAAAAGTTAGTATATATTTATAATGGTACAAAATTTTGCAGTTATATTCATCTAATTAACATAAACATACAGTAACTGTCTGTTATGTTATCATGTCGTTACTTCTTAAAAAGGATTTAAAATATTTGCCGATGTTGGGCACCGGTATTAAACCATGTAGGCCGTTATCTGCGCACGCGCATAATCGATTTTAAGTGTTGCGTCGACCGCTTCCAAGGAAATTACAACTTACCGGCCCCTCTCATTGATTTATCTCGCCATCGATTCCAAATTGATTTCGTGTGGATCTTTAAATTGAAGTTGTTTGTTTTGTGAATGGACGGTTTCTTTGCAGACGGCTTTCGAAGACATTTTTCACATGCTGAATTATTTTGTTGCAAGTTATATTATGGAATGAATATAATTAAATTTGTTGCAACTTTGTTAGCATAAAAACTTGCGCAAGGCACCCTGGACATGGTCTCCTGGCGTAGACTAGGCACCGGTATGATAGTAGTAACTATCACAAGAGCCAAAAAATATATATATATGAGTTTGTTAAGAACTTACCAAATTTGGGAATAAAGTAGATACGTTTTGGAAAACCAAAATAAATCTTATCACAGTTGTCACCATGTCGGTTACTATTTAGTGTTAGTGGGCATACGAAACCGTTCGGCCGCCTGTCGCAGCAGTAAATCATCGCACAATGGTCGCCTTCTCGGAGGGACTCGTTAAATAATACAATTTGTCATAATAGCACGCGACTCACTTCGGGTTTCTTTAGAGACTGCAGAAGAAGGGGGGACAAATTAGTACTTCAAGATTGTTAATTCAACGACGTATCAATAGTGTGTCGGTTGTCGATTTTAAGGACTATGGGGAAATGGTCAAACTCAGGTGTCGTTATAAAAAGCAGAGTCGAGACACTGTCGTTTCTATTGGTATTGTAGTGTGGTGTCGTATGTGGTTATAGCTTAGTCAGTAATGTTTTTAATGAAGTTTTATTTATTTAAGTGCTTGACTTAAATTCAACATCTCTAAACCACTAAATGTTCCTATTAAATAGCTTTATTTACAACTTTAAAAAAATTATATCGTATGAAAACGCATAACAGTACGCATAATTTTCTTAGGGCCGAGGTCGTCCCACTTTTATTTCCAGAGCGCGGTCTATTCCCGTCGCGTATATAGGTCGCCGACTGTACCGTGTCAATTGCTTTCGCTTGCTCAATTTTTATTTACGACTCAGTTATTGATGTTATTGGTGAATGTTTCATAACTGGAGATATGCTGTAACTGAGAGTGCAATACACTGATTCTTTAACAACAAGCAACTTTGCTGGAGCTTTGATCTACTTCATTATAATCCCAAGATTCGTGTTGACTTCCGACAGTTGAAGATAAGTTTAAGTACTAGTTTTTAGTAGTTGAAGATTCTGAGTGAAGTATTTTTCCATTATCGTCTTATCGGACCGGCTCCGGAGATGCCTAACATTTTCTGTTTTGGATTTTAAAAAAGATACTATTAGTCCTGAATTATTTTCTTGGTAATTATTAAATACGTTATGAATGTTATACCATTAACAATAAATAGCAACGTACGCTTCTGAAATCCCCAGAGTTCCAACAAGGCAGACACTTTCTAGAAATATTTGTTTATTTTAAATCAAATTTAAGAAGATACACTTCTTTATTTGTAATTTCTCACGAACGTTGTTAAATTCTTTAATCTTAATCTCGTTATAGATTGGATAATCAACTCAAATAATGAATCATATTTGTGATGAACAAATAACCGTTTGGGATGCCTGAGCATTCTTAAAAGATAACGCATCAAACTGACCCGCGGTCTGCGGTCACCGAAGGTGAATGTTGTGTAGCCGCTGATTCACGCGACGACAAAGGAGCCGTTGAATCACCTCGCGCCTCACCGAGACTCAATTAATATTTGCAGTACAATAAAGAAGTATCCATGCATTCATGCGGAGATGACGATGAGATTTGCCAGTCATGTCTGGTGACAATTTATGCACCGTATTCTAGATAGTTACTCAAATGACGTGCTGCTCTTGACGCGAGATTTATTTGACAGTGGCATTTCATAGAAAAGTTTTTATTGCTTAGCTATTGCTTCAAATCCAGCAGATTGTGATAAAAAAGATTTGTTTATCCTAAATCATAGTACTGTGAGCTCTGAATGCCTACTATTTGAGAGCTATGTATCACGTAATAGAAAAAAAAACGTAATAGAATAAAATATTATAATTGGGTCATTTATAGAAACCATCTGAGAATGCACTTGTTCGTAGTAATATTCTTAGTCATATTAAAATGCATGATTCGTTTGGCATGACCCTTGTTACTGGTAATAATAACGTTACAAATTTGCAGCAGGTTTGCAGGTAGTTTGGCAGTTACTGCGAAAAGTTTTCCTTAATACATTAGTAATTATTCTTCTTGAAAAATATTGTTAGAAATTATTGTCTACTCTTGACTTCAATGATGCATATCTACAAATACAAGGTACAATCTAAAACAAGCTGCAGATAGCGTTTGAGGCATATACTAGACAGGAAGACGCACGTCACGGTGCAACACGGCCAATAAATCAATCCCTCGGTTTCGCTGCCGGCGAATAAGGTAAAGCCCTTTTGAGGATACATCTCTGCTGGCACGTCTAGACGATTATTTTATCTACTCACTTTTCTTTCACACCATCTTACCTCGTGCTATTTATAACTAACACATTCAGATGAAATTAAACTGAATGAAGAGAAGAGTTTATATTCACGCATCCTCACCTTCACACATCGTTGAATCGTATTAAAAACCGATAATTTACACTATGCCTTCAAAGAAGATGATTGATCACAATTGCATTTTTAAATATAGTTTGCAAAGTACATGCCAACTCAGTTCTTAATTTCTATTTTACCTTTATTGCTTAGCTTCAAATGGTATATGTCATCATAATAAACGTAAACGAGTGAAGTAAAACCTCAGATACAAGAGCACAAAGCGAGCGGTCAAGCTTTTTTGTACCACTGACTCAGCTAAGTATTTTATTATCGTAAGTTCGTTGAACCGAAACAACAATTCTCGGAAAGTGTCCCCAAATGGACTTATTGATAACTGGAGCCATCGTAAACTAATTATGTTTGGGACCATAAAGCCCCGCCGTTGATCTGTCTTTACGACACAATCCGCGGCAGTGACGACGCGACTGCTCCGCTGCGGCCGACACTTGAGCGTTTTAATGGCCGTGTGTTTACACTATTTCACTATTCTTTTTACTGAGTGAAATAAGGTGGGGCCGTGACTTGTCATCTTCTGTTCTATTGTATAAACTGTGATGACTCATCTTTATCTCATCTTCTTTTATCATTTAATAACAATCAAAATATTGAATCACCTCAATACCTAACCTAACGTTAAAATGTTTTTGTTTTGTTTATATAATTTTAACGCAAATTTTGTTGCGAAACATATTACAAAAACACAAATGTTGAAAAAAATTTCACGAGCAGGATTTGAACCTGCACCCTTCTGACATACCGAGTCAGGTGCTCTCCCAATTGAGCTGGCCTGTCAACATTTGTATTTTGTAACCTATCGTTGTTTCGTTAGGTAATAATCCGTGTTTGTTAGATTCTTTTGCAAAACAGTAAGCTAAAAAAAACTAAGTACTTACTTAGATTCTCTTAAATGTGAGACTAATATCATGTCAAATTATAAAAAATACCATTAAAGTAAAATTGCATGTTTAATAACTCCGAAGTTATAGTTGCTCCACAGTATCTTTCTGCATCTTTAGCCTCGCAAAATGAATGGCTAATGAAGCAGACAAGAATGGCACCGCAAACAGGAAAACGGCCCCACTTATTGTTATGATAATACTAATAGCTAAATACATAATGAGAAACAAATAGTGTAATGCAGGGCAGTTCCCGCCAGATGGCGTTTCATCACGTGGCTCTATGAGCGTATTAGTTTGATCTTTATTAACCCACGGCAGCGCACTCGCATATGGTACTGTTTTCGTTTTATTTCACTGCTGAAGGGAAGCTGTAGGGTTGGCAAATTTAGTATTACCTGCCTAATAAAATTATTAAAATATAATATTTTTATTCCATTAGAAAAGTTGTGTTTTTATATTAGCAATTAAAAATCACAATTCGGAAGAACTGTCGTTTGAGTGTCCAAAGTTGTGGATTGAAGTTTTACATGATGCAAGGTCTCTTTGAAGAGCTAATGTTGGGATTAATACGTATTTTGTTATCGCGGTTGAGGTCTCATTGTGGTGTCGGTACTTACATTCGCACTTAAAAATATTACTGCGTCGTAAAGTGAATGAACCTTAACATTGGTGTTAACGCAAGTAAACGCACCTACGCAAGAAGCAAACCATCTTCATAAACGTGACGACGAACGCCGATCGGACCCCCCGCCACCCAACACGCCACTGCCCTCTTTATCTCTAAGCAAACCGCACGCACGCTATTGCAATTTTATATGTACTAAATTTGTAATACACCAGAAAAAGAAAAAACGCCTTTTAATATTTCTCCACCCCCTGGAACCCTGAGCCGAAGAAGTTTCCCGTACATTGGTGAAGGTCATTTTATTACAATAATGCAGTTACTGATGGCATCGGATGGTAAAATCTACAGTATTTTCAAACTTTCATAATATCTACAGCAAAACACGGCAAGTTTTGGGAAAGTACCTACTTGAAACAATAAAGAAAGACAATTTTACTTTAAGGAGTTAATGATTGTTATAATATATCCCATTGCTTTATTTTTATGTTACCAATCGAAAGGATCAATCAAATTTAAAATCTTCCTCCTCCTATCTTATATCAATTTAAAAAAAATGATGACCCTGAATCGAGATTTCGAGATTAATGCCTTTGAGGCGTTAAAGTTAGTTAAGATTAACTGTCGAACAGATTTCAGGTTCATACACACGAGATTATTTTCAGAGAACTATTTCCGACAGGCCGCGCGTACACACCCCGCTACATTGTTTCTAAGGAAATGTACTATAAATAACACTGAACAGTTTATTTGAAATGTTATCACAAGTTATGATTTTTGTGTTGCTTTGCCTTACTAGGTATATAAAGTTTTGATTATTACAATATTTTCACGTTTCATTAAAATTAAAGGATCACTTTAATTTAATCTGCATAGCTCCACGACGACCCCTGATAAGCACTGATCGTTCTGGTAAGCACTCGTTTCCCAAAATCCCGTCTTATGTCTTGCTTACGTCTCAAAAGGGACAAATCTGCAAAATTTTTGCATTTTAGAACCAGCGATTTGGGCTGTGCGATGTTTATGGAAGGTTTTTTGCACATCATCCTCTGTGTGTTCGATCTGACCCGAACCCCTGGGAATGTAGCAGGGGACGGGTGGACACCCACTAGTGCGTAATGCCATTCCCTCTAGAAAACCTCTGACTGTGTTTCTGTTTTTGTTTTTATATGGTTTGAGGAACCCTGGAACCCTATAAGTTTCTCGCCGCCCCCAAAAAAATCCGGTGAAGCTGAAAATTCCGAATGAGAAAATCAGCAAACTCGCTCCAAAAAGAAATTCTGTGTGTGTGGGTGTGTGTGTGTGTCATTAGTAGTTAATACAAGTGTGTGAATTGTTACAGGCGTGCGCCCCTCGCTACGTGTCGTACGTGTCGGCCAAGCTGAACCAGCGCGACCCCGTCGGCACTTGCTTCGTGGCCAAGACTTCGGACGTCTCCAAGGTCGAGGAAATCTCCCCCTGCAGAACCAGTAAGTTTCACATTTCACTTTTCGATATCCCTGTGTTTTTTTGGAAACGATGTGACCAGAAAACAATGCTAGGTATTAGAAAAAAATTATTGCAAAATTCAAGAAACTACAATATTTTGTTTCATAAATTATTAAAATTTCCCAAAATAGTAAAATATTGTATACAACATTCAACTAGAGTATATCGAAAGGAACTGAGACCATATTGGTCACAGTTTAAAAGCTAATCTTCAATCAAAATGCGGCGCGTGTCGCAATGGCGGCTACAAAAGCGCGCGAAAAGCTCGCGGTCACTTCCGCCGGTAATGGTGCGCGTGCGAAATTAGCGTGGCGCGCCCCGCGGCGCCACTCGTCCGCCCATTACGATTTTATACTATTAGATGCATTGTAATCTAACGTTGCAATGTATTTGCTACGCCTACCCATAATCAGAATTTGCATATAATATATTATGTATGTATAAATAATGTACTTTTTATATTAAGAATGTACTTTGTTTAGGATATCGGCATTTGGACGAGGGTGAGTGTGTGTAGTATGTATGTATCGGTGTTAGAAATTGTGCACTATGTATAAATCAACTACCTATATTTTTAATATTATAATTAAAATTATATTATTATTTATTTCTGATTATTATATTATGTATTATTTAACTGTAAGCTTTCTATGTTTTTAAGTGCCAACATTTTTAAGTTGCTCTAACGACAACCGAGGATTTTTCATATTACTTAAATTGACATATTTTTATTGCATGATTAATTATTACTACGATTTTCTAATTTGTTTTTATTACAACCAGCTGGAAACAAGTTTTTGTGTTACCTATTCAAAAACTTTTATCTATTTCATAAAAATAAAATATAATAATAATACTTTCGCTTCCTTTCTTTACCCTTCTAATGTTCATGTAACAAATTGAATAAATAATATAACGTCAATATTATTATTGTAGCTACACACCATTAGTTTATAAATAAGAATGTACGTATACATAGATACCTTTCCTTGATAAATTATAGATAACTAGTAATACATATTATTCTTCGAAGAGGAAAGTATTCAATATAAAATGTTCAAATAATTTTTAACGCAAATTTTGTTGCGAACAAATTACAAAAACACAAATGTTGAAAAAATTTCCACGAGCAGGATTTGAACCTGCACCCTTCTGACATACCGGGTCAGGTGCTCTTCCAATTGAGCTATCGTGGTTCTAACCAGCCCGCCGAAATTATTCAACACTTTTTACTTTGAAAGCCATCAACATCCGATCATAATATTTTGTCAGAAGGGTGCAGGTTCAAATCCTGCTCGTGGAATTTTTTTTAACATTTGTGTTTTTGTATTCAGTATAAAGTCAATTGGTATATATAGCAAAAGCAGCTCTCCTCACCTGACCCGATCCGAACCTCCCGGAGAATCTAGTAGGAAACGGGGACACTCAGCAGTGCGTGATGCCATTCCCTCTAGAAAACTTCTGACGGTGTTTCGTTTTACATGGCTTGAGGGTTTTTGAAGGATTCCCCTTTAAATTTCTCGCCTCCCACAATAAAGTCCGGTAACACTGAAAATACCCTGAGGCAATTAGCATACTCTCTCCAAACAAAAGAAAGCTTTCCTCATTATATTTGTTATTAATTTTGGCTCGTGATTATCTCATCATTATACCTAATTGTAATGTGTTGTAATCTGCTTGCAGCGAGCCACGGGCAGCGCAAGACAGGCGTGTGCCAGGCGGGTTTCTCTGCTGCCGTCTCCAAGGTAAGTTACAGAGAAAAAACAGATTGTATATAATTTTATGTGCTTTGAATGGTCATCAATGACAATCATCCTCAGTAGTTGAGGTTTCCGAGTGGAGTGCGCTTCCACCTCTGGTTTTTATCATCACTTTACATCCAAATGTGACTAAGGCCAAATGCTTATCTGTAAGGAAAAAGAGAAAAAGAATGATACAATCTGGTGTTTTGATTGAAACCAGATTAAATAAGAGTTTTTCGTGCCTGTACAGTTTAAAGCTATCGCGTGTCATTATAAATAATCCTAAATATGGGTACACTAGGCGTAGGCATACCTTTTTAGGTACCTACCTGAATTTCACCAGGCGGTCCGAGGTCGAGGTCGAGGCGAGTCGAGGCTGAGTGGAGCAGTATCAAGATGTAATATAAATCCTAACGCGACTATTAATAAAAGTCAGATCAACATAAGCCTAGATTCTGTAATTCCCAGTGGTGATATTAATATTTTTTTATGGAAAGAATTTTAAAATCATTTCATGTCATTCCTTAGGGTTTAGCTTCAAAAGATCAGGTAAATGAACAGTTAAAAGTTAGTAAGAAACTAAACCAATTACCATAACTTCGATAGCTCATGTAACCTCCTGACAATATACGCTTTTTACGAATACTACGGTTTATCTACCCAACAACCAATCGTGGGTACAACACTATAGCGAACGGTGCATATATCAAATTATCAAGTTGGCCACGCTTATTACGAATCAGCCGGGATTTCGAGCGGTGTTCGTCGCAATCGGTCGCCATGAGAACGTTGCGGCGATTAAATCAAATTGTAAGCGAATTATTGCGCGCCACGCTAAATTATGACAGCAATTTGCGATATAAGGGCATGCGGTTTACATGATTACCAAAATTTGGCAAATTGCAATAATAAAGCATCATGGTGGCACTTATAAATACTTACAAAATGTTATGATCAAAATAATGTGATTTGTGACACATTACTTGTAAAAGCTGAGACGACATATGATGCTCTTGCAAGCTAAGCAACTTTGGCAAGGTCAGGTAGGCTACTCTTGACACAAACTCAATCTCAATACAATTTCAATGCGATTTATATGTATCGATATTGGGATAAGTATCGCAATTTCGGAACGCCCCATCTCGATCAATTTCCACGCAATTTAATTCTAATGTAGCGCTATTATCGCTTTTAAGAGTGCCATTTGAATTTTTTAGATTTTTGGGATTGGAAATTGATTACTAAAATTGTGTTTCAAGAGTAACCCACCAGGTCACCGGACAAGTGACCGAACTAAAATATCTCGTACTCCTTCATGCCACCAACGGCAAGTTCAGCAGTTTGGTCCATTTTGTTGTTGTAAAATGGCAGTGGTTAAAAATACTAGTACCTACAAACATTAAAAATATATCTCCAAAGTTCTGTCATACAAGATAGGCCGCGTCGTCCTCCCGTCGCTAAACGCTGTCCTCGTGCGGCATCCATGTAAAACATCGTGATTTTACGATCGTGGGAATGGCATTATTTGTGCCACGCCGGCATTACCATCGTGTCCGCGAGCACGTGAGCCGCATGCGCCCGCGCAACCCTTATGAATTATTAAACCGTTTATTGTTCCCGATGCAAAAAAACACGACAAAAATTGCGCACGGCTCCTATTTTGAAAATAGTTTTACTGCAGTTTTATTACATCACTATATTTGGGAGACAATGATGATTTCTGAATTGAGAGAGCCCGTTATATTTTACAGTGTTGTTTTATGTTTTGAAATGTCAGTGTTGCCTGCTATGGAAACTGAGCCGGAGGAAATGTATATTTAATTTATTGATTTTGTTTACCGGTTGTTGTTACATGGCATGAGTGAATATAACACATTTAAAATTTACGACTAGGTATGTGTACAAACGAAGAGGATAAACATAATGTTATCAAATGTTGAATGTTCGCTTTTAATTTACCAACAACATTGTACGAGTTTATGTGTCGTTGGTTGTACATATAAAATTAGTATAAAGTGCAATATTGTATCTATTAGGTAATCAAACGGAATCGCCACGTTTGCTAGCGTGTGCAATTTGTATCATTCGATTTATGCAATTAATAAATTAGTGATTGATCTACACTCTAAAGGGATTTCTGCCTTATCAATTTATTATCAATTATCAAAATCAAACATCTTTTTAGTGTAAGGGGAAATCAACCGTTACAAACATTATATGGACAACGTCACAACTTTTCACTTATTTCCATCACTAAATAATTACCTATATTATGTTAATTAAACATCGAAAACTAGATACCCTTTTCAGGTTTTCAATTTATTTTCAATGTTTTTTTTCAATGCTTACAATAAAATCTGGTTACCATTTATCGTCTACAACTACGGAACCCTAAAACGTCATTCCGTATTCAAAGCGCGTCGCACCCGGCCCCGGCTCACGCCTTTAAGTCATTAATTACTTTATCTATCTGCTGTATCAGCCACAAGCATGAGCAATGGCGCTCCCGTGATGCTTCGCAAAAAATGTCGTAACCATCACAACGGGCCACACAAATTACGCTTGATGTGACACTTCGAGTAATGTTTTATTATTTAATATATCATTACACAAAAGAAAGCCCATGTCATTTATCTCACTTGATAGTATGAGGACGACAAGGCCTCACACTATATTCAAGTACATTTTTTTGTACTTTTTATTTATTCATCATCATCATCAGCTCATTTATGTCCCCACTGCTGGGGCACGAGCCTTCCCTATGGCTGGATAGGGAGAACGGGCCATAAACCTCCACGCGGGCCCAGTGCGGATTGGTGGTTGTTAACGACTGCTAATGCAACCGTGACCAACAGCTTAATGTGCCTTCCGAAGCTCGAGATGATAAATTTTTGGTCACCCATCCGATGACCGGCCTTTGCGAAAGTTGCTTAACCACAGTACTCGCAGACTGGGCGCGTTAACCACTGCGCCACCGAGCTCCTCATTTTTAATTATTAATTTGCATCAAAACAATAATTCATTTACGACCTCCGTAGCCTAGAGTGGTAGAGTGGGCGTAGAGTGGCTTGCACGCCGGACTTTGGGCGGCGCTGACTCTGAGGTCCCGGGTTCGATACCCGGTCGGGTCAATGTCGAAAAAAGGAATTTTTCGATATTGTGCCGGGTCTGGGTGGTTGTGGTACCCTCGTTATTTCTGTTTTCTATACAACGAGTGCTTTAGCTACTTACCTTACCTATATTGTCTTATATATATCAATATTAATTATCTCTAGTATCAGCCACGAGCGTGAGCGATGGCACCCCGTGTCCCGTGCCGTGATGCTTCGCAAAAAATGTCATAACCGTCGCAACCGGTCACACAAATCACGATTGATGGGTCACTGCTAGTAACGTTTTATTTTAATATTTTATCATACAAAAGAAATCGCTTTGAATTACCTCAAGGTAGTAAGTGACAATCAGGCGTTATTAAACAATACACATTTTTTAGTACTTTTAATTTATTTATTTGCATAAGTCAGTATTTTGAATATGTTACATAAATATTCTAAATTATTTATAAGACGACTATTTTAGATATTTTTTTACAACTTTAAATACTTATATACTTTGAAGAAAACCAAAAGATCATACCTAAGTTAGTAATAGCAATTTTTATATAAAAATATAGAGAATTTTAATACCACAAAGTTAGCTTAGTGCTAAGCATGCAGGCTTATGTTTCGAAGTCACGATTTAATGGTACCACATCAGAGTATACAAAAGATTTACCTTGACATTTTATTACTTTAGTTCAAGGACTAAGTCTTAAAAAGTAAGAAAAGTTTATCAAAAATGTCTATTAACAACCCAGTCACGTTGCGGTCTCGTCACGCTCCGACACAGGTACAGAAGTTCCCGGAGATCTTACAAAAAATGAACATGTCTACACATGTTCATCATTCGCCGAAATAGATCAAATCGGACACAAAATATATTTAGTACCAACATTTTAATCATGCTAAATGGGTTCCTCATATTAAGAAAATAAAAAAATTAACTGTTTTTGTTTTGTTTAAGTATATAATTTTAACGCAAATTTTGTTGCGAAACAAATTACAAAAAACCAATGTTGAAAAAATTTGAATCTGCACCCTACTGACATACCGGGTCAGGTGCTCTCCCAATTGAGCTATTGTGGTTCTTACCAGCCCGCCGAAATTATTCAACACTGTTTACTTTTTACTCTGAAAGCCAAAGACGCCCATTCAATGTCAACAACTACGGTCGATAACATCCGATCATAATATTTTTACAAATACTATAAAGATCAGTTAAGAAGTAGGCAAACTATTATTAAAAACCCTGACCCGGTATGTCAGAAGGGTGCAGGTTTAAATCCTGCTCGTGAAAATTTTTTCAACATTTGTGTGTTTATAAAAAATAAACTGTTTATTTTTTTACTAAGCTTGATACAAAAAGTAACTAATTTGGTTTTAA
This sequence comes from Eudonia mercurella, assembly GCA_963082485.1. NCBI lineage: Eukaryota > Metazoa > Arthropoda > Insecta > Lepidoptera > Crambidae > Eudonia > Eudonia mercurella. The sequence continues at coordinate 1,546,879 of OY720030.1, read as the reverse complement.
GTCATAAATATACTTTATAGCACTTTTAACCAGTAGATCTCTTCACAAACGAAACGGTTGCACACATTTCAGGAATCCACAATTTAAACTGCGTTCGTGATATTTCAGTGGTCGTTAGATACGTCACCGCATCCGTATACAGAACGGGATCAAGCTATCGTGAAATTCCGAACGTGACTCCAGTACAAGACTTACACAGATTCCTTTGGAAATGTGCTAGAATTTCACCAGGCGGCGTGTAAGGCACTGCCACCGACCGCACATTTCAAACCATTTATTTAGAGCATAAACGAGTGTTACTTATTGAACTGTCTATCGACGAACCAATAAATTTGTCCGGCTGAATGCGAGGAGGTGCGAACTCGGTCGATTCATTACTATTCATTGGTAGTACGCGTTGAATTGTAACAAGTCGGCCGGTGCCGGACTGCCGGTGGCGGCCGGCCATGACTCACGCGCAGGGTTGAGCTTCTGCGGGCCGTCGTCGTCGTGACAATCAACTAATGGTGATAAATTTGCCACGCTTTTTTGTAAGTGCCTTGTGGAAAATAGAAATTGATTATAGTGTTGGGTCAACGAAAGACTGGAAGTTAATTGTACTCTGAATTGAAAGTGTGCAACAAAATAAGAAAGTTTAGATAATGCGTTACATATTGCATGACAAGGTTTCATAGTGTATGTACATTGATTGACTGTAGTAAATTTGTCGCAGTCCGAATGAATACTTGTAGACCTATGTGGGATATATATCCAGTGTAAGCTTTGTAAGGTATAAACGTATTCGGTGTACATGCTCTTGAGTACCCATAATAACAAACAAATGTCTGCTGCCTAAATAACTTGATAAGTCCTTTAGCTTTTTATTTTCCAAAATTATGGCAGTATGTAAAACGCAATTCCCTGACATCGCAACATTGTTTATGGTTCAAACAACGTATCGGAACGCCATATTTGCAGACAATGGCGGCGGCGGGAAAAGCGCGCTTGTCGCTTGTATCGCCGGACAAACGGCGACATTCACGGATTTGTCTGGTAGTCAACTGTTTTTGGTCACTGCAGCATTGGCATATTAGATTTTTGTGGAGGTCTTGCTTTGCTGACCATGAAAGAGGATAAATATAAATAAGCAAACTGCCTATACCAACCAGCTCTACATCCTAACTTTTGCTTATTTATCCTTTCGTAAAAAATATATACTTTGCTTTTTTATATATCTTTCAGCATTATCAAGTAACATTTTGCATAACACTTAATACTGTGCCAAGTATCCTGTAAATATTCATTGGATGATATTCGGACGGTAAAATTTTACGCTGCGAGTTCGTTTTCAAACGACACTGTGGTCGCTTCCGATACATTAGAGGCTGGCTGCATTGTAAATTCAATTATTCTCTCCGGCGTTTATGCTTCGCCATTGCCATTCTTATTCTATGGCTTTGCCTAACGTCCCGCCAAAGCCTTTTCACTTAAGCGGCCGTTTTGTTATTATAAATGGCAATTTTATTGCTGAATAAATTAAAGGTAAGCTGTAACTTAACAATAGCCATATCAGGGGCATTAGCAACTCTGTAATAAATATTGAGAAACTCGGTAGATTAGCTACGTGGTGTTGCTATTGTAGACACGAATGTAAACATTTACGAAGTACCTAGGTTTATCATACTGAAATGTTCGACCTAGGGAATGTGTGCAAGTATCAGCGTAACGAAGTATAAAAATATTAGATGAATTAATTCAAAGATTTTTTCTATATCTTTTACGTATAGGCAGCCTAGAGGTTGAACCACTGGTGTCAGACCCAGAGGTTCTGGTTCGATTCCCAGCGAGGGATACACAATGTTCTCGGTTTGGTTAGTGGTAAGACTTGTCCAGCGTGGATACCTACCAACTCCTATAATAGCAACAACAATGTTGGAAGCATATAGTAAGATAGTACTTAGAAGCGAGTATTCCGGTTTCTTCTACCTTCCTTATCATCACTTACCATCAGGTAGATTGAAGATTTCGTTATTGTAGTATAAACATATCTGTAAATACGTCAGTAACTAAACAAATCGTTTTTATGTTCTTAAACTTTTACGTAAAATATTCAGTTTCCGTGTGGTACAGTAGCGTCTTGTACCCAGTGTCATCTTGACATGGCCCCTGCGTGACACCGCCGAAACAAGGCGCATGCGCGCTGCTTGTCGCTCTATAAAAGGCAACAGTGCGCGCGCGCACATTTATTCATCAGCTGCGTGGACGCCGGCCGCCGCGTGCCTTTCATTAAATGCTAACAATACAAGGCTTTCGGGTTACGGAATGTTACTATAAATGTTGATGTTTTTGTTTATATTATTTGTTTGGATAGTGATTTATTGTACGAAGCTTTGCTTTAAATCTACTTGCCTAAATAAATAGTCAATAAACTAACAGATTACCTACCTTACTTGCCCTATATTTAAGATTAACAACCCCTTTTTTATCTATAACTTCGGAGAGTAAAGCACACGATGAATGAGAAGCCACCCCCGGCAACGTCAAACGGATCAAAACACATGTTAACAGCGTAAGGTCGTATTTTTTGTCAGGTTTGGATGTTCCTCGCGAGTTGAGCATGCAGTTTATCTTACACGTTCACACGCACGGATTTGTTGGGATGTCTGTTTTTTGTCTCTTGTATTTTATATAGCAAGGCATGAGACAAAGGCGGGTGTAGCGACTATAACTTTTTTGTCATTAAATAAGCTAACAATAAACATTATAAATAATGACTTCTTTACGTGAATATTATTAAAAATAATAAATTAAAAGTTTTGAAGCATACAGCACTACATTTCTATTTACAACATTAAAACCAGAAAATAATATCACAAAACAGTTCTTCAAAATTATACCCGTTTTTGTGATTTGACCTACTGTAACTTAATAGGTAGTTAATGAACACTTAATTGATGGAACAGAATAGTAACGTCATAATTCGCTATTTTCATACAATTTCTGTGACATAATAACGTTTTGTGTGGTACTTACCTAATGTATTATCTTTATGTGAAAGAGAAATAAATGACTTCTTATCTTCTTATCTTATCTTATCTTTTGTTGAATGCTAAAAAACTGCTCCATTAGCTACCCAGTCCACTATTCTTTTGAAGTATACGCCGACGCTTGATTTTTGCCTACATAACAGTATACAAAAGTTATAAATATGTTGCACTAACATCAATATCCTATGAAAGTTTGTGATCTGCGCCAGCCTCTCCGTTTATCCACAACACAACGATCCCTTAACAAATTACCAAACAGGAGTTGAAAGAGAAGTTGAGAATGAAATGGATATTATTCGACGTCTCAGCATCCAAAGCGAAAAAAAAATAAATGTATTTTTAGCATAACATTAACGTACGGTACGCAATGTGGATTTAAAACAAATCCTACCTCTGAAAATCGAACCTGGATCTTCTGGGCCTGAGACTAGTCACACAACTAAACCGCAGAGGTGGTATACATTGAGAAGGATATATTTACACTGTCGAAGTAGATACTTGAGGCTCCATAGACGATATGGATTCGAATCACTAAACAGCACCACTTCAGCTGCCTGTCAAAGGAAGTAACAACGTCCCACATACTTATAAAAGCATAAAGTTTATCTGTGACCACAATTAGGACGAGATCCTCCCCTCACATTACTATAAGTGGGCCGTAAAAAAATAACAGGACCATTCGATAACTGGTCGTAAAACAGAGAGTACCATGCAGATGGTGTTCATTTTAGTAGGATAGGTGTCTGTTTGTATTTATTTAAGATCTCTTTACGAATTGTTACGAGAGCGGCGCAAGTTTTGTCATCACATTCATCATCCATCATCGTTAAAAGCTAAGCTCTCGTGTGTGGAGCAGTCTTCAGCAAGAGGGTTGACACTCCTTTGCTTCTTTACGAATTCTTACGAGAGTGTCACGTGGTAGTGTCGTCGTAGTGAAGATCTATGAGAATTCATCTTCATCTTTATCAGCTAGGCTCTTGTGTTTGGAGTAATCTTTAACAAAAGAGTGTTGACTTTCCTATGAGGACTAAATCAAATCAAATACTGAAAATATAGTAGGTACAATGATGGTAGTTCACGAGAAATTAAATCTTTTCTTTTTTTACAGGATGGTGAACGGCTATTTATGGGAGCACCTGGTAGCTTCTACTGGCAAGGTATGTATATATTGATGCGTTTTTAAAATAATTTTAGATGTAACTCAGTATTGTTTATTAAATAACTTATTACCTTGTTTTCAATAAGTATATTAAGTATTTAAAAATACATGTATCTAGATGACAATCATTTTAAACTTGACATAAGAATAGGTAGGTACTACCTATTCGTTTTTGAAATAATATGGAGCGTGGGAAAATTATGAAGTGGATCAAGAAGAATCTTCAGTCCTTGCAAGATGGACATATTTTCAACAACAGAATGTATAGACGGAATTTTATAAGCCTGCGTTCTTATGATATCTGTGTAAGATTAATATTAAGGGCGAAGCCGGATCAACGAAGTGTTACTGATTGAAATTTTAATCCCAACAGGGCGAACGTTAACAGTAGACCTTACCATCGAAAACTTCAACTATTTTATGCCGAACATACCAGAAGAAGGTAAAAAAGCCCTAACGAACGCAAGATTGACCACATTTAATTCTTAACCGATATAACATACATAGCGAAAGGCTTACGAGCGCCTAATTCTCCGGCTTATATACCATTCATGCTGATTTAAATGTATAATATCGTTCCGGTTCTAACTGTTTAACTTCTTACTTAAAAAGATAACAAATCTTTATTGGGATAATAAAATCCACTCCTTAAACAGTTATAATCGAATAAAGCAAATACATTTAAAGCAAATCCGTACCTCTGCTATTGATGTTAAGTTACAGTAAAAGCAAAGAAAACTAACGAAAATAGCAGAGTAATCATTAGCTTCCCAAGTCATGGTAAACTTACAATATACATACATTTTATTAAAGTCGCGAGGATATCCCAAATTCCATTATAAAAGTTGAAACCTATTAAACTAATAATTTAGAGTAGAGTACCCAAATTTTTAGTTACACTAAACTGTATTTTGGTTTTTAAAGTATGCACGAAACAAATTAGATGTACATTGCATCACATATTACAAGGTGTTGTACTAATTTTTTGTATATTTAGATGATTTTTGTAAACCATTTTGGTTATAAAGTGAAAATGTTGAATTTTTTTTGTGATCTTTCAAAACAATTTACTTTATAAGTTAACAACTCAATCGGGGGTCGATATAATATAATTGGGTATACCTAAATTAACACAAATGGCATATACATCGCGGCCATGCTTTAAATTTTTTACTAATTTTACTATGTGTAAGTAATAATTCGTTGGCTTTTCTTTAATTTGGACAATTAACAAGGATTTGGTGATATTAAATAACATTATTAAAATATCCCTAAATCCTGACGCTTTTTGATAAGGTGTGTAATCTAATAATACATTGAACAATGTTATACTATATAATTTTTTAGCAATAGTAAGAAAAATTACAACTATTAGCGACCATATGAAATACTTCATGAAACGTATCGTTCACGAATAAATAAATTTTGTTGTTCACAAAGCATCCTGAATGATAGCTAAAGTTCTAGTAGACATAGCACGAGAACTTGCATCTGGCTGCCAACACAGTCGCTTTGAACCTCGTCAATTACTTCACATATCATTAGTATCGTCTGGAATGAAACAGAACCATCCTCTATGTCATACATAATAGAGAACTATTTGTTACATGCATTATGCGTCTTTGTTTTCTGATATGATTTGTACATTAAGAAACATTGCTACAATAAATTATAAACAGAATGCTGTAATGTGAAAGTTTTTTTAGGACAACTGTATTCTCGTAATACCAGCCAAGTGATCCTGATAGCGACTCCCGAGGCTAGCCCGAAGTACGACGACTCGTATATGGGATACTCCGTAACAGTAGGAGACTTTGTCGGGCACGGCATCCAAGGCGTTGCTGTTGGCGTGCCTAGAGGAGCAGACCTGAAGGGTTTGGTAAGAATCTATCATTATGTTAAATTGGGCTTTAGCTGCAAACATACGAGACTACTATAATGTGTTGTCAACTAAATAATGCGTTGTCAATAACATTTATGTTAACTTAAATATAATTTGATTTTGCTTTGGAATCGTTCCATTCAGACTGGCTGAAGACAGCTGAGGATGGTAAAAATGGCCATTAGCCTTATAGGGGATGACCTTTGTCCAGCAGTAAAAAATATTGCTTTTTAAAAAATACCTATATATAATTATTTGTCATTATCTGTTAGGTCGTGCTGTACACTCGTGATCTTCAGAACTTCAAAAACATCACCGGCTCCCAAATCGGTGCTTACTTTGGATACAGCCTTGCCGCTGGTGACATTGACGGTGATGGGATGGATGACATCATTATTGGAGCGCCAATGTTTACTAAGAAGAAGAGTGATGGTTACGAACATGGAAGAGTTTATGTCATTTACCAAGGAAGAGATCGAGTAAGAAATCAATTAATATATCGTAAAGTTTGAAGTGATTACGACGATTATTGAGACTTATTGAACATGTTTACTTTGCAGTCTTTCACGAGGCATCACTCAAGAACTGGTGAAGTTTCTAAAGGCAGATTCGGGTTGGCTGTTACGTCACTTGGAGACATTAACTTGGATGGTTTTGGAGGTAATTAGACGTTAGTTCACAGAAGCCCTTAATTCTATAAGTAGTAAAAAGTAGTAAGGATACAACTTTACGGTTACCCATAGACTGAAGGTAGAAATGGGTTTGATTTAAATAAAATAGAATCTTGTAATTATCCTGGACTTGTAATACTTTATACAAGTATTGAGTTTAGACCCTTAATTGTTTGACTATATTTGAGAAGGAAGAAAGAAAATAACCCAGACTTTATATCATGACTTTATATTATAACTTCAGATGTGGCAATCGGTGCTCCATACGGCGGTGAGAACGGTCGCGGCGTGGTTTTTATCTACCTGGGCGGCCGGGGTGGCATCTCCGAGAAAGCCTCGCAGGCCATAACTGCTGAGGAGATCTCCCCCACTCTCACCACCTTCGGCTTCTCGCTGTCGGGAGGCGTCGATCTAGATAACAACAACTACACAGACTTGGCCGTTGGGGCTTACAAGTCTGACAGTATCGTTTTTCTGAAGTAAGTCTGTTTGCTTTTGCTTGTTGTTTCTTTACATAAAATGTAAACATTATTTTGGTGTTTACAAAACATTAGTTAAAAGGCAAAAGATTTTCATTAAAATAACCAATTACAAAATTTGTTTTACTGACTATGGGAAAATCAAAAACTGTATAGAAAGTGTCCTTCTTTAATAGGAAAGGCATTTTCCAATACTGGTAGTTGTAAAATAAGGAAGAAAAGAATTGCCCTTGCAGTTTCTCGTCGGTTCGTCTCAGCACAAGATCCCCATGTTGGCTTACAAACCGATATTTGAACCGAACCGTGTTTTTAAGAGCTCACTTTGATTTGACATTGGTTTTGAAAATAAAGATGGCAATGCTATATGCTCCCGCTCCCTTCTTTCAGATCCAGACCGGTGGTGAAGGTGATGGCTGACGTAAAGTTCATGGGCGAGAGCAAGACCATCTCGCTCGCGGAGAAGGGCTGCTCGCTGGCCAACGGCACGCGCGTCGCCTGCGCAGACGTCATGTTCTGCCTCACCTACGACGGCATCAATGTTGATCAGCAAATTAGTAAGTATTCCCACTACATATAAAGTCTGTTATCGAGAAAGCATCTTCTAGAATGTTAGGGCATTTTATAGAACAGTTTGAATTGATCAGTCCTACTTTATGTTGCTACTTTTTTTTGCTAAAGTTTTAGTTTACCAATTTCCTTTTATAAGTCTAATGTATTCAAAATTGATTTCATAACGGTTTACGTTACTACAGTCTACATTAATCTTTAAACTACAAAGTTCATGTTAGTATCCTACTCAAGGAAGTCGCCAAAAATAAGGACCCTTCAATAATTAACTTTATATTAATAAGAATCATTATAATGTATTCTTTTTTCCAAGCGGAGGGATATGTCTGCTACTTCGGTGAGTGGCTCGAGTAGCGAGGCAATTGGCGTACCACAACTATTTAGGAACACCACTCTTGGAATTTCATTATCAAAATTGTTCAATAAACTTAATTAAACTACCTACCTAGGTACTTTAAATTGATAATGGAATTACATAGTTGATGTAAATAATGACACCTATTAGAAAATTAATGTTAGCCGATCACTTAATAAATTGCACAATAGTTATGTGTTAGTTCTGTACCTAATGTATAAGGTTAACGAAAACGAAATTAACGAGGCAAAGTAAATAACGAAAAAAAATATTTCAATATTTTTTTTTTATCATGTATACAAAATAAGTTCAAACAAAGTCTTCCAAAGGCTCAAAAATAAATAAATAAACTAAAATCTACAAAATCTTTGACTTCTCAAGTCAAGTCTTTGTTTTATCATAATTTATGACACGATAATAAAATCGTGCATTCGTGCCGTGTGTTAGAATTTGACGCATGCCGACTTTAATTAGGTACAGACAGACGCCTGCACATTAACCATCCAGATCTGTAAAATTTCTTCAATACATTTTCAACCATATCACTTAGTAATAAAGTTCAAAGTCGATTGAGGAAATTTGACAGCTAGTGGTAAGTTGGCGTGTGTACCTAATGCATAATTTTAAAATGTAGTACCCTCAAAAACTTTAACTAAATACAAACTATGTTACGTAAGCGAATTTATCGTCCTTTTCAAGAAACAGTAGTTATTCATACCGTTTTACTAATTTACAGACTTTGAAGTAACTCTGGACTTGGACTCGCGCCAGAAGACCACGAAACGACTGTTCCTTATGGAGACTAGGGAGACCACCTACACCACCCACATATTGCTGACGCAGGGGCAGCAGGAGTGCAGGGACATCAAGGTCTACTTAGACGTAAGTTGAATGCGTAGTCGCTAGCCATAGTTTTCGACATAATATTATTCTGCTCTTGAGCTCAGGTTTTCCAATATGGACAAATGGGGAGAACGGGTTTTTAACTCCCCAATCTGGCTAAATGAAGGATGATGGGTTGTAACGACTGCCATCTTAAAACCGGTAACAACGGTTTATCGTACCTATTAATCGCCGTATCACGAGTCAAGGGTTGGGCCATAAGTCTGCCTGGCCAACCACCATTATCTCAATCCATCGACAAAACAGCAAAGTTAGACCGTGGTCACCTGATGGTAAAAACGAAGGCCATGGGTAATATTTAAAAAACACTGTTTAGTATTTAGTTAATTTAGTACCTACTTAGAGTAAATTTGTATAATGCTGCATATTATGCTGATGATGAATATTAGAATAAACGAACACTTAGCGGAACGAAGACTGATACTGATAAACCTTGAATTTTCAGGAGGAATTCCGTGACAAACTGACCCCGATAGAAGTGAAGATGTCGTACTCGCTGGTGACGCAGCCGTCGGGCAAGGTGGTGCCGCCGGTGCTGGAGCAGACGGGCGCGGAGCACGCCGACTCGCTCAACATCCCCAAGAACTGCGGCGCCGACAACGTCTGCATACCCGACCTCAGGCTTGCCGTCACCACGTGAGTTGCTGCACTTCCTGCCACTTAATGACACTTAGAGCAATGAATATGTTAAGAGCCAATATTCATATTTGTAAAGATGCTACCATATCTCGTGATAGTACAGCGATGGTCTAGTTTAGTCGTAAGACCGAAAGGTTCCAGATCCAGATTCTGGATTTGCTATCACCATCTTCATTCGAGTCTGTCGTTATAACACCAATATGTTAGTCGGTATTGTTGTGTTTCAAAATTGAAGAATAAAGTAGCCAGTTCATCAGTTGTTGAAAATTTCGATTGCACATCCACCTTCCTTGCCTTAACATCACTTACCATCAGATGAGATGGAGCGCTTTCCCGTCTTGGAATTATAAGATAGTCAAACCTAAATTGGATCAGCATGAGTTAATTCCAACCTAGCCCAAACTTTGTCGGAATGGAACGTTTATAGGTTCACGATGACCGCTCATTACAGCCCCACCATCAACTATGTGCTCGGCTCCGGGGACAACATCAACATCGACGTGCTGGTCGATAACGCGGGCGAGGACGCGTTCGAGGCGGCCTTCTACCTGCCGCTGCCCGCCGGCGTGACGTACGCCAAGATGTCGCGGCTGGACGAGCGCGCCGACGCCACGCCGGTGTACTGCTCCATCGAGCGCCGCGACCTCGACGGGAACACCACGCTCAAGTGCGACCTGGGCAACCCGATGCCGAGCGGGCAGAAGGTGAGGCCACTACTCCAGCTTTTTAAGTTACTTAGCCTGCAAGCCACAAAGTATAGGAGTAGATATGTTGATAAAGCACGGGTCGGACAGAGCCATGACATTCTTATTGGTTGTGCACTGATTTAGTAGGTATGTCAGGGTTCGAAATAATGCTCGTGAAAATGCTACAAAACTTCAGAATTGTAATATGCAAACAATATTAGCTATTAAATATTAACTTATTTAAAATGTATGCCTTCACCGTAGTCGAATACACCCGTATCATTTAGTGGTTAAAGTGGCCCTAAGCGGGACTCCTGATGATGGTAAACGTATACCGTTTTTAACTTTAGGGTGCCTAGTAAGTATAGTTTGCTATTCGATAACGTTAACATAGTCTCGTCCCAAAGTATTGAATAAAGCCTACATATTCCCCCTCTCCAGGTGAACTTCCGCGTGGTGCTGGAGGTGGACGCGCGCGTGGCGTCGCTGGGCTTCGCGATGGAGGCCAACTCCACCAACCCCGAGCCCGCCACCCGCTACGATAACCTCGCGCGCCTCGCCGTCGGCGTCGTCATACGCGCGCACCTCTCAGTCATCGGGTGAGACGAGGCGCCATTTCTATTTTATGTAAAGCAGGGTATCCTCTTAGAGGTAATCGGGTACTTGAGGAGCACGATGGCGCAGATGTTAACCGACTTTCGCAAAAGCCGGTCATCAGATGACAAAATTTATCATCTCGAGCTTCTCTGTGTTTCGGAAAGCACGTAAAGCCGTCTGTCCTGGCTGCATATGCAGCCATATGGCTGCATTAGCAGTCGGTAACAATCATCAATCCGCACTGCGCCCGCGCGGTCGTTTATGGCCGTACTTCTTACCCATCCATAAGGAAGGCTCGTGCCCCAACAGTGAAGACATAAAATGAGCTCGTGGCAGTCGGCAAACGAGGATAGACCGCCTTATGGACAAAGGCCTTCCCCAAGGGTCTCCACAGCGATCACTTTTGTGCGTCTCGCATCTAGTGGCTATCCGTGACCTTCACCACCTGGTGACCGACCACCTGGTCGGTCGACCTCGATGGACCCTTCTACGCATTTCACAAATTTTATATTACTGGCACCCACTTCCAACCTTTATATTTAAAAAAGCCAAGCTAAGCCATATTATGATTCGTTTGTAAATTCGAGACTAATAAAAAAGTTACCTGTCTTATCTTGATTGTGTTCCTTCAACTATGACATTGTTGGCACTATCGCAACTATATAGCAATCAAGAGTACTGCTCAAACTGAATAAAAGAAATGTAAAACCTTTATGGATGAAACAACTCTTCATATCTTTCCAGCGCATCTGACCCACCCGAGCTGCATTACAACGCATCCCTTTACGACACCGAGAACTTGCAGGACGAGATCAAGGTCGGGCCGCAGGTCATACACAAGTACAACATCAAGAACGAGGGGCCTTTCACCGTGGAGGAGGCCGAGATCTTCGTCATGTGGCCTTACCAGACTCTGAGTGGTAAGTTTAAGAAACTTATCTCTTCTAAACCCTTGCTGATATACACCTTTACTTAGAATTAAGAACTATTGGTACGTTCCGTTCTGAATAATCAGCTTTACACATAGGTGTTTGAACTATCAGAATAGTTCAAATAAAGCAATTTTCGCTTAGGTGACGAAATAAAACATCATCTTGAAATTCTCCGTGCTTAGGAAGGAACATCAATACCTACGTTAGTCTCAGACGCTCAGTTATTGTTATGTTTGGTTGGTGGTAGGGCTTGTTGAGGAGCTCGATGGCGCAGAGGTTAATGCGCCCGGTCTGCGAGTGCTGAGGTTAAGCAACTTTCGCAAGGGCCGGTCATCGGATGAGTGACCAAAAATTTATTATCTCGAGCTCCTCCGTGCTTCGAAAAGCACGTAAAGCCGTTGGTCCCAGCTGCATTAGCAGTCGTTAACAACCACCAATCCGCACTGGGCCCGCGTGGTGGTTTATGGCCTGTCCTCCCTTTCCACCCATAGAGAAGGCTCGTGCCCCAGCAGTGGGGACACAAAATGAGCTGATGATGATGATGACTTGTTGGTCCGCCTGGCTAGCTACCACCATCTGGCATTGTCGTGTTCCAACAGCTAGAGATAAGATAGCCAGTGCCTCAGTAGCTGAGGATTCTGGATAAACTTTCACCTTCGGCCTTATCATCACTTAATATCAGGTGACATGGCGGCCAAGTGCTTACCCGTAAGACATTAAAAAAAACCACTACTCACATTGGTCTGGACCAATACAGACCATCTTCTATGTCTAATTTCTCATGTTTTTTTCCTTGTCGCAGGCGAGAACCTCATGTACATGCTGGTGCAGCCGCAGTGGCTCGGCAACGTGCGCTGCGACATGGCGCGCCACGTCAATCCCGACAACCTGCTCATACAGACGCAGTACATGTACTTACTCAACAAGGAGAAGGAAGGTACACGCAACCTCCGAACTGACCCGCAAACATTTCACTTTGAACATGAACTCAAAAATGAATTTTAAATATTTTTAACTTTCAGCAATGATGAGCAGCGATCTGTATTCCGATTCGGAAATAAATAGCAATAGCGGTTATTATGGTCAAAGTGAGTATGAATTTTTTTGTACAGATCGATAATAAATTGGATGTAAGCTCGCGCCCGATATTAATAACTCTTTTATATTCACAGATATTTGGGAAGTCAACTCTCAAGGTGGCGGTGGACGATATGCTAATGGACAGTTTGGCACCAATCAAGCTAGCAGCGGCCAGTCCTCTGGCAGTTACGGTGGAGGCCAAGTCTCCAGCAGCAGTTTCGGCACGAGCCAATCAGCCGGCGGTAACTATGGAACCAGTCAATCGTCAGGTACCCGATTCGCTTCTTCCGGTCAATCATACGGAAGCCACTACGGAACGAGTCAGTCAAGTGGAGGCCGTTATGGTTCAGGTCAAAGTGGATATGTCGCCACCGGTCAGTCGTCGACTGGACAACACGGAACTGCGCAAGCATCAGGCGGCTCCACTACTTATAATAAGAATTCGGGCGACTCATACGGCGAAGACCTCACAGTTGAAGAACAGGAACTCATTAGAAGAGCACTGGCTGCTGAAGCGAAAAGCCTTGCCGGAGGACAAGTAATTCTAGATGATGGTCGAGTTGTGAAAATTAAGAATACCACCACCTATTACAACGAACATGGAAATGTTGTATCACGGACCGAGACGAGCACAGAATATGGATCATTAGGTCATGAAGGAGAAGCTGAAAGCTCGTTCAATGCGTAAGTACTTAATAAGAACAAAATCTTGATAATACTACGTTAAAAAATGCAATAAAAGAAACTTAATAATGTCTGCTTCCTTTCAGTTACGCTAACCGAAGAGGAGCAGCGGCCGGCTCTGGGCAAAGAATTTCACAGGCCGGAGGGCAAGGTTATGCCCAGGGTTCCAATAATAAATTTTCGCAAAGCTCAAGTCATGGCTACTCCCAGGGAGGCGCTCACAGTCAGGGCTCCCAGTCCGCCGGACAAGGGTTTGTCCACGGATCTTGGGGTACCACTGAAACTGTCAACTCTGATATAATGAACGCTGGTTCTTCCTCGTACCGTGGAGGTTCTTCCGTCACGAGTGTCGGAGACGAGGATGATGATCTCGATGGTTTTGCAGCTAATGCAGCATGGAACCCTAATAATGAGTTTAAGATTGGAATGGCTGAAGTGTCTGACGATCAAGGCTCTAGACAGGGAGGTGCTTATCAGGCTGGGTCTCGTCAAGGAGGCGCTAGTTACCAGGCTGGTGGTTACCAAGGGAGTGCCAGCCGTCAGTCAGGAAGCGGCTACCATGGTGGAGCGAGCTACGAAGCTGCAGGCGGCTCGCAGACAAACGGCGGGTACCAGTCCAGAACTGGTGGTGGATATTCGTACTCTACACAGACAGGTCAGTCAATAGTGCCATAAGATTTACAAACGTGCAGGGTAGTGGTTACAATACATTGGGAACCAGTTTAAAAGTTTCACTCATTCAGTCACTAGAATTTATATTGTCATATAATTTCAGGAGGCCAGTCATACAATTCTTATGGTAGTAGTAACAGTTACGGCTCTGCTTCCCAAGTTCGAAGCTCTAGAAGACGTCGTCAAGATCAAGTAAGTATATTTTATTTATTTTTTTATTTTAAGTTTCTCTTGTTTTCTATATTTTGATGAAAATTGCATTGTACTACAACTTTTATAATTTATTTTGTTATTTCAGGTTGATCCTCAGCTGAAGGAAATCCTAGAAAAATGTGAGGAGAAATACAAGTGCGAAGTACTGAGATGCACAACTGGACGATTGGTTAAAGGCCAGGAAGTTTGGTTGGCGCTGAAATCTAGAATTAACGCATCCGTCCTAAATGAGGTAAATTATTTTGATATTCCGTTAGTAAGTTTCTATCAAATCTTTATTAATAAACATTAACATTAAAACGCACATACAATTTATTTACTTTAATACTCGTAAAGGTTCGCGCTAAACTAATCGTAAACTTTTTGGCATCATAAAACTGTTTTCCATGTTTGTTGTCAAAATTATTTTAGTAGTGTAAATTATACTTTGAGATATTTATGTACGAGTAAACACGTACAGTTAGTATAGTATGGGAAATATGCGACATCAGCGAATAACTTCACCGACTCGCTTATTGACCCAGTTTAGACAGCAACGTTATTTGTACCTATTTAAGTTATGTTTTTATAATTTTTTTCTCAATCTGTAGAAACTGTGCTGTAGCCTTAGGTTTGGAGATCCCCAAGTTTTGTTCAAAGTGAGGCGCCATCGGAAGTGCGACCTCGTATCTACCATCATTGCGGCGTTTTGTTGTGTTTTAATAGAGTTCTTCACAATAAATATCTTCATTGCCTAATAAACTGCTGTCACTAATGTCTTCCATTTCCCAGTACTTAGATAAATCTGGCAAATTATTCAGAACAACATTGCAACTGAACGTTTTAACGTTTCCAGATAAAATCCATCCTAGGAATGTCTGCTGTGCGATTGGCGCTGTCGGTGGGCCCTTGATAAGGCCATTTTGAATAATGTCGGAATAGACGCTTGCATCTAACAAAATGTCTATTGGTTTGGAAATGTTGTACTCGGGATCGGCTAATTTCAGATGCTGAATGTGAGGCCATGTCTGTGCGCCAAAAGATGTGTTTGGCAAGTTGTTGATGACGTGCCTTATAACGAGAGCTTGCGTTTGGAAGGTGTAATCATCATGTATGGAACGGCATTCTAATGAAACAACGCCTTTTCCTTGCTTAGAACCGAAACCAATACCGGTCACTGAAGCGTGGTATCGTTGTCGTTGTAGTCCCAGCATCTGAGCTGCATTTTCTGAGATAAGTGAAATCTGTGAGCCCTGATCTAAAAGTGCTCTCAGTGTGATGAAAGTGTTATCGGATGCTCTAACACGTAGCAGCAGAGTGGTTAGTAGAATTTCCTCATCACGAGTTGCTACGTGATTAACAGATTTTGTCATCTTGTCTGTCGGAACTAATGTCGGCGTTGCTGCGCTGTTAATCGGTGTCATCGAACCTGTTGTCATAATATCGTGCAATATTGTGTTGTGAGCTGCATTGCATTGTTTGCACCGTTTCGTGGAATTGCACGAATTATTTAAATGTCGATATAAGCAATTATGACAAACTTGTAATTTATTTATTGTTTTTAATTTCGCGTCTGGTGTCATATTCTGAAACTTTTTACACATATACAGATCATGCTCTGACAAACAATACGGGCATTTTCTGGTAAATGTGGCCACTGCTTGGTAGTTCTTAAATGTCTGTCTTCCGCTGGCATAGCTTTTGTTGAATGACTGTTTTGATGATGAGGGTTGAGATAGGGAAAATCTAGGTGCTTGATTATCTCTCTCTTTCTTGTGCAATGGTTCCAATGCTATAAATTTTGCTTCGAGAAAGCTCATCAACTCGTCAAATGATGGTAGGTCGCGCAGTGACTTTCGCGATTCCTTGTAGTCAGTATAAGTCTCGAGATCTAGTTTCTTCACAACAAGATGTACTAGGAGAGGATCCCAGCTCGTAGTGTCGATGCCTAGATTGTGGATGGCATGAATACATTCCATTGTAGTGTCATATAACTTTTTTAATTCAAATGATGATTGTTTGTGTATGACTGTTTGACTTAAGAAAATCTCTATCTGCTTGGTAAATAACACTTGTGGGTTGTTGTAACGATGCTGTAGAACTTCCCAGGCGGTTTCGTAATTGTCTGTGGAGATATTCAAATGTTGTATCAACCTCTCAGCTTCACCCTTAACTTTACTCTTAAGGTGTTGTTTCTTTTGCGTCTTACTCAAACAGTTGTTTTTATGTATAGTTTCTGTGAATAAATCACAGAAGGTAGGCCACTGGGTGTATTTCCCAGTAAAGATCGGGATGTCTATTGTAGGTATTGAATGTTGAGCGTGGGCAGTAGAAAAGTTTTTTCTATTTAATGTCCTTTTCATTTCTTTATAAGCAGTCTCAATATGTTTAAATTCGCCATCGTAAAATCCATCCTGCCCTTGTAACAGGTTGTCAATTTGCATGTGTAGTTCGTCAATTGCATGCCAGCGATGTTGTAAAATTTTGAGTTCGTCTTCGATCTCCCACTTCTCTGTGATCTCACTAATGTTGATATTTTCCATTAGCCGATGTAGCGCTCTGAAGTTCGTTCTTTGCTTCAAGAGTAGCTCCTCAGCTTGATTGGACGTTTTGCTGTCTTTGTTCCCTACGTCTATCTTAGGGCCGTCAAAGACAGATTCGGATGATGACGAAGGAGGTACGTACGACGAAATCTTTGTCACCGTGACGTCAAAAAATCTTTTAAAATCTTTACAAATATTTCTACCAAAATATTCCATCTTGTCATCTCTATACTGTTGTAGTGCATTATCGTTTTGCTCAAACTCACCCCAAAAATTGTCTAAGGCTTGTAAACGTCTTTGTAAGTACTCACTTGTCTTACGGGATGCGCTATCCTTGTCAAAGTTTGTATTAATCTTCTTAACTTCATTGATGATAGTGCTCTGGCGATTGAGTAGATCTTCCATAGCGACTATCTAATAAGATAGTGGTCTTGTCAGATGTCTTAAGTGTCCTTGCGATCCTTGTGCGGTATATGCGCCTTCTCAAATTGACAGGTGAGATCCGCTGGTGGAAGGCCTATCAATCCGATTCGCTACTGCACTCAGATCACAAATCACTAAATGATGTAGTATTATCGTAATGACGTAATAAGATGTTCACTTTTCTTGTGCCACACGATGTCACGCGCAAGGAATAATGTCAATGTCCTTAAATATAATTAAAAAGAATGTCCTTTAAAAAAATGATAAATGTCCTGGTTCAATGTTGCCTCGAAGGAGCAATGTCGGGGTTCAGTTTAAGAGTAAACCAAACTTCCGAAGTTGCTGATGCGGTAAGTGCCGAAAACCGAGATGATAAATGATAACAAAGTATACATGTGCTTGTCGCGGTCTTTATTCAACACTAAATTATAAAAACATAACTTAAATAGGTACAAATAACGTTGCTGTCTAAACTGGGTCAATAAGCGAGTCGGTGAAGTTATTCGCTGATGTCGCATATTTCCCATA